>LQRL01143019.1:9167-21036 GCA_001703475.1 Hydroides elegans
TCATGCTAGTTTAATTTCCCGTGTGATATCTGAGAAACCACGTTTATCTCATTAAAACCTAGTGATTATATTTCGTGAGTTACTTAAATATGTTACCCCAATGATGTGCTTTAAGCTACATTATAGTCTAAAGTCTATAATATAATTTGTTATTTTCCGTCATTTCTGTCCTATAAAAAATCCTCCAACAGACACGCCATTAACCCCGTGTCGAACGATCGGGGCTTCCTACGTAAAGGAATAATTCACAAAGTAAAATGTTCTGTTCATTTTTGTCATTCAAAGTCCCAGGATGGCGACGTTAGAGAGCAGTAATCAGCTTGTGAAAGCTTAACCGTTGCGAACACGAAGGTTGTTACGCTAAAAAGAACAATTTCATCTTCTTTGATTTGCTAAATGTCATTTCAGAAAGCGAGGCTATATGGAAGTAGTCTATGGAATATGAGTGAGAGAGCTGTTCCCTTTAAAATGAGCATTCAAGACATTTTCATCTGAATACTGAATTTCACAAAACAAATATCATTCAGCTGGTTTGAGGAACCAATACTTTTTTAATCATTTTTTTAGTGCTTTTAATTTGCTTTGATGTATAGACTATATTAAGATATATAATATGAATTCAATGAATTGATGTATTTTATGATCCTAGCATTATCACGTGATTTTGCCATTAAATATTATTAAAGCACAGATTTCCGGTGTTACAGAATTTTATTATTCCATCCAGATTTCATTTGCAATTTTTGGGTTTGCAATTGCGATTTCAAGCATTCATGTTTTGTTTTAACACAGCAACTGTCCACATAATTTTGCCTCAAGCGAATGAAAATATTATTTCGCGGAAGTAAGTATAATAATAGATCGATTTGCATATGCATCTGACCACAATTGGAACGATTTAAATAATATATCCAGGCAACTTTGTTGGTTTTGTTTTTAAAAGTTTTTTTTTAGTTTTCATGATGGTGTTTTTAATCCCAGTCAACAAGGCACCTCAGTGTGATGCCTTAAAGACTCGACCGATATTTAAATTGCGTAAACATTGATGTTGGTTGCAAATGAACATTTTTTAAGTAAATACAATCTTGTCAACCAGGAGGTCAACTGATACATGAACTGTTTCAGCGATATGATTAGGGGCAAAATATGTACCTATTGGCAGATTGCTCAATTGATATGGATGGTTCCATTATCTGGATGAATTAATGAGTTACTTGATTCAGAACCAAACCTACAAATTCAACTCGCTTTAACGGTCCTAGCTCTGAATGAATATATGGTTCCAAAAACATATGAAAGTGGACATTAAAGTACTCAAATGAATATAAAGTTAATGTGACAATATTTCACTCCTTGAAAATGGCGTGTTCACAACGGCATTTACGTAAGTTCAATAAATAATAATTTTGTTAAAAGTCCTTTCAAATTGCGTTACACATATTCATCCGTCATGACTATAGACTTTTGAAATATTAAAAAAAGAACGTTAGTAGTTGGTCGTCTAGGTTTTGCCTAATCATGATGACTAAGCCAGGGACTTTAAGGTCTAGCAAGGAAATGTAATAATAACGAGCAACATCCTAAATTGGAATTCCACTGTGAACGTTGCTAGGCGTCTTGCTCAGCTGTATACGGTTGTCGAAGGAAAAATGTGAGCCATAAAATAACCATCACGGATCCAGACGATATGCATATTTCTCTGTATTTGGTTATTCGTACACCGACTTTTAAAATCAATTTATGATAAATTGACATATTTGAACTATATATGTCGCAGCGAAACTTTAATTTTCAGCGAAACTTTAATTTCGCTAGCGAAAGATTAATTTTTCAGATCATGTAAGTTTTTTATGTCGAAATGTTATATATAAGGCTTTTAATCACTGTTAATCTTAAACATATGTATGTAACTATATTATGGGTCATATAACCAATCTGTCCAAAGCTTTTTATGGAGTTCTACTCAATAATGTAATCGAAATAAGCCGATTAATCCCCGAGTTCAGTTCATGACTCAACTCACGGATAATCCTATCTGGGAGTGTGCCTTATGTCACTGATACACATAATTGGATCAAAGGATACACGAAACATAATCATTTTAGACCAAATCTTAAATTTTGACTGTTAAAGTATCTTAAATAGACTATTTTTTCCAACATCATCAGAAAAATTAATCTTTCGCTAGCGAAACTATAGTTTCGCTTAAATTAAAGTTTCGCTGCCACATATATATCAAACAGGGGATGTTCTGTGGTCGCCCTCGTTATTATCCGCAGATATGTTATGAAACTAAAAAAGTGTCTAGCTTCTAAAACGCAACGAGTGTTTTTTTGGGGTTCCCATAAGTAATATAGGAAAAACATACGGTTTATTGGGAAAACGCTCAAAAGGCTTCTTATGTGATCAGACCCTTATTGGGTTGCAGTAAAGTAGCTAAAAATGTGGTTTTATGAAAACATTTAAATGAAATGGAGATGTACATAACATAAATGGATCGGGGGCTGAACCTCCAATATGTTTCTTTAAAAGTGATGTCTTCATAGGTTGAAGCGTCCAATAAACCAATCATCAGTTCTATATTCTGTTTCGAAACGATTCCAGACCTTATATTGGTTTATCATTGGAGAACAGTACGGGTCCTGGGGAAAATAACAAGCAAAATGAGAAATTCATTGTATTGCATCAAAGTTAAGACCGCTAATATTTTCATTAGTGTAGAATCTTTTTTCCCCTTTTTTCAAAATAGATAAGCTGCAATTGCTCATAAAGCTTTATTTTCATATATGTGTTATGTAAAAAAAAACGTGAGATAAGGTAGGTTTTAAGGATTGTTTTGTGTTGTGAATTAAATGCGTACATATGACATGCGATGTTTCTGTGTATGACAATTTCTATTGTAAGCTCATTTTCGAACTCATTTGATTGATTTGCAAATATATATATATAAATTTTCGTTATTTAATAGTAAAGGTTAGTCATTCTAGTACATTGACGTGTTTAGAAAAAAGATATCATAAAACGGAGCTAATTAACAATAATTAACACTTATGCTGAGTCACCAAATAACTCATTTAACGATGAATATAAGTATTCGGAGAAAGTAATTTTCACATCTGAGTTTATCATACAACGAACTCTATAAAACGAGACTTATTTCAAAACCTCATTTACACTCGTGCAGAATCCATTAGCATCTTATTATCACCAAATATAATTCTAGGGATTCAGAGAAAGTAATTTCAAACACATTTGTAAGTCTTCAGGTCATGCAAGATGAAAATGGATTTTCATTATAACACTTCTTTAGGCTAAGATATTACTGTTTAGATATACTAATAATCGCCTTTTATTTGAATCTGTTATATTAGCACTGGTTAGCACCCGATTACATGATGTTAGAAGTCATCTCAAATTGTCATAGATTCCACTATTTGTGTTTTTGGAAAATCGCTATCAGCGACTCTTGCGTCTGCGGAATAGGTATGAAACCCAGTAATCTCAGCGGAATCGATTCCGATGGGTTTATTATCTGCGATCTTTGCGTTTACGAAATTTTGCAGGTATTAAAATCAGTCGAGTTTTTTTTCAAAATGCCATGTCCGACACTTTTCTATATGTTATAGGATAAACTTGACATAATAATGTGTATTAAAGCATTAAACATGACCGAAAGATGGTTTTGATGAGTAATTGTTATATGATTGCCGAGATATTTAACATTTATGAAAAAATATTTTTCAAAAACCCACATTATTTGGTGCCTCGCTGAAAACCACTGAGACGCATTCTATGCTCTCATTGGCCACTCATGTTTAAATGGACCAATGACAGGTCGCGCTCATTTATTGGCAGTCCTTAATTGATGAGTGACAGCGACTTTAATAGAGAGAAAGTTGTGTCATCGAGTAAAGGCAGTTGTGCGGGAGAGGGAGCAGCGTATATAAGGCGCGTTGCTGCATAATCAATATTCACTTTCTGCTTGCAGTGACACAGTTAGCACTCGCTACATATTACTCTAGACTATTATGTGAATATTTGAAAAATGAAGTGACAATAATTCTGGAATGCAAAGGTAGACCATGGAAACTACATTATCGTCGAAATTAAATTAAGTGCTTATTTGCACTTAGGACAGTATTCCCCATATATTTGTCTAAAGCAAGCAGCTTATATGCCCTTAAAGGTATTTTTACAATATTCATATTTGAGTCGACACCTCAAGAAGATCGCGGATATGAAATCTATGATTGCCTTTCTAGTTTCATTTTATAGCCGATTTCGCAGCAGTTTCAGAAAATTCTGCTGGCCGGTGACAACACCATTTTTATAATAAAATCGTGTATTCAACACTCGCAAATATGACAAACGAGATATTAAACAACATATGCCAATTCTATAGTTCTTGTGACCCGACTTATCACAATATCAAAAAGGGCTCCAGACACCCCTTAATACACAGCAGTTAATATCGATGTATCAATTGAGTGTATCCTGGCGCTCTTATCATTAGGCGTGCTGTCACAGGGCGGGCGGAAATTAAGGACGGATGGCCGGTTTATTGTATTAATCCAGGGCCGCTTGTGAGAAGCACTTGCACATCCTATCACAATCCTATCCACAACCATCCCAATATACTGAGCCAGACAGTTACAGAAACAAAATATTTCTAATTCATTTCTCAATATTCTTCACTTTAAGTTTTTAATATGTTGATCTTTTGTTGGAGGTGTATATTCAAACAATTGTACGCTGTCGAGTTTAGATGTCTTAATGGCGTTGGCGAAAACGGTGATAGTGTGTGTAATTATGATGCTGTTAAAATCCTGGTTCTTTCATGCATAATTTAGGTCATTAGGTCATTTAGGTCTTATCACATTGTCTGTTAACCAACATCTTGCTGACACCGAAATAAATTTCTTATAAAATACATTTTGCAATGATGGCTTTAAACAATTTCACTGCCATGTTCATTCTATATATTTTGATAGTTTCATTAAGTTTGTGTCGAGACACTAGGCGTTTCTTATTGCCCGGTGAGGCGACTTGGAATGGCAGGTCACCCATCCATTTTTAGACGTTGCTAAACGCCTATCATAGCAAAAAGACAACTCAAATCGAAAAACCAAATTTCTAGTAATACTTAATTGCATCTCATTCCAGGTTTTGGCATGACCACACCGCGGACTACAGGCGGCCAGATCGCGCTTATCTTCTACGGCTTCCTGGGCTGTGCTGGAGGCATCCTCTTCTTCAACCTCTTTCTCGAGCGCATCATCACATTTCTGGCTTATATTCTAAGGGCTCTGCATGAGCGCGATATGCGACGGAAAGGCATCCATAAGGTACTATTAACGGAGAATAAAAATTCTCTTATTTCCACTTTCATTACACATATTATACTAAACAAATACAAGTATTTTTATTTTATTTGCCATAAATATATGTTTCTGAAACACTTCCTATATATATTAAACATATTAATTTATTTCAATTGTTAAGTGTTATTCAAGCGATGCCACTTTGACTGTGGAGTTTAATTTATTTTCTAACCAACATCATATTATGCTTGATTGCATTCTAAATGAAATTAAACATTAAAACCGCTTTTTGGTTTTCACAGAGCAGCGACAAGACCTCCGTGGGCTCCTCCAACGAGGACTACTCGAGTAACCTTGACAACTGGAAGCCCTCGGTCTACTGGGTGATGCTCATTCTGTTCCTAAGCGCCGTTGTCATAGCATGCTGTGCCTCAGCTATGTACCACCCTGTTGAGGAATGGTCCTACTTCGAGGCCATCTACTTTTGCTTCGTCGCTTTTGCAACGATTGGATTTGGAGACTATGTGGTCAGTCAGAGGGCGGAATATGATTATGTACATTGGTATCGCTTAGGCAATTTTCTGTTTTTAGTGATCGGGTGCTGTTGCATTTATAGTTTATTCAACGTGACTTCAATTGTGATAAAACAAGTGCTGAATTGCTTGATACGCAAACTAGACTGTCAGTGCTGTTATAAACCGCCGCAACGTGCGCGACGTAATGCGATCACGCCGAATCATTGGAATAAACGAAGCCACACCACGGCATCCTCAGCGCCCGATCTGATCGATGTCGAATCGGATTCAAATTACGACAGCGAGAGTCAAAGTCATAGGGGTTCAAATGAAATGATATCGATGAAGGACTTTCTACAGACCAATCATATCGCACTTGCTATGATGCAAAAACAACTTTATGAGACTGCGCAGAGAGGATTGAGGGCGAATACAGATAATGAGGCGAGTGCATTTAAGGACGGTATCGGACCGCTGCAAATTCTTAATAAGAAACTGGGACAGGATGATATATGATATATTTTACAAATATTCAGTGGATATTTGGATCTATGATATTTTATAAAGTAGCCTATTGATGCTAGAATTAATCTAAAAAAAAACTTTATTTTATCTGTTTTCAGCAACTTTGTATACATTTTGATAAGTTAGTGTAATCCACCAACTACGAACAAACGTGAAAAAGATTGAGTAGCCGAACTGATGCGACGAAACATTATTAAATCTGTATTTATATCTTTGTTTCAAATATTGATGCTTAATCCACATATTACGAGGACAGGTGTAAAGATCAACTTTTCTCACATATTGTGTGGTTAACATTTTATTTACCAAATTCATGTTTTTTTTTTTCATATTTATATGATGCGCATATGGTCATTAAACTGGATTTAGTTTGCAAAAAGAATTAAATTGACATTGATAGCTGTGTTCAGATACATATCGAAGTACATGTATATGAACTTGTCTTGAATTGAAGAATTATTTTCAGTGCCGATGTTTTTGTGGTTATATATCCTGCTTAATTTGGCTGCCAAATATACAAAATATGTTTACGTTTATCTTTTTGGAAAGGGGCGTATCAGTGCATACATTTTGGAAGAAACGGGAAAATGAGTAGAAGACCATAGATCATTTATATTTATTTCGTTATAATTTTAACTAACCAAATGTTACATAATATTGTGATTGTTAATATAATTGAAATGACAATTTAAATGTCATATTGACAGATGTATCATTCGAATTTCGATTAATAAAACTTCAAATCATATAGTTATATGTATTCATCAAAATTGTTGCGTCTATACAATACCTAAAGTGTCTTGAATACACAATGGCAAAACAGTAAATAGAAAACTTGTCATTAGAAATTCATTATAGAAATGATAAACGGAATTATGCAATTGTTTGATTTTTATGCAAATAACATTAATTATCCATTATATTCCCATGAGCTTGATTCAAATGATCATAACATAAATTCGAAGTTTTGAAAAACTCGAAGCACTTCCAGCAAATATTCGCATTACAGTTCGTGCACGTTACTCTGCAGCACCCACCAGCTTTCTCAACCCCCATTCCACAATTTGGACATTCTCTTCTGTTCTTAGGGTCTTCTTTCATCCAATTTTGGATACTTAACGTTGTATATAAATAGTCTTCACAAGAAACACCTCGATGGTATGCATGACCACAGCCAATACACATGTGAAATCCACAAAGAAGGCAATAACATACGTCCAATTGCATTTTTGTATACATAATTCCATCACAGTTAGCTTTTGTGCACAAGCGATAACGTTTATGTTCAACTACGAATTTTCGTAACGCAATACGGTAGAGTAGCTTTGTATCAAAACCTTTGGTCATTTTAGCCAGGGTATCGAAATCCGTGATTGAAAATGGAAGCCCACAATCACCGCACGCCAATGGTAAATCACCATTACTCAGAGAGACGTCAATGTACGTTTCCAAACAATCCGAACATACAGAGTGCCCGCATCCTACTAAGGTCAAAAACCGACTGTCAATATCTAAATCGAGATAACATGTTGAACAAATCATATCGTTACTGTCCGGGATAGAGTTTCGTGATATATACTTGCCAAACACCTTATCGATTTGACATGTTGAAGAACTTCCTTCGTCAAACAACGCAACGTAACCTTTCTTGAAATTCCATTGCAATTCTGTAACATCCAGTTGCCTCAATAGAGTAGATGTATCCATGCTTTGGTGTTGCATGAATTTGCAAAGATCGATTCTAACAAACTCCAATTTTGTCCCTAAATCCCTACTTGTCTCTTCATATAATGCCAACGCGTCGGCTTTCGCTTTTCTGGAACCATAGATCGCTAACCCAAATATACCATTAGCGTGACCTATTCTCAAAATGGTGTCGGTCTTACTCCCAATCCAGTCCAGAAATAATTCATATTTCGCACTTGATAGTTTTTGATACATGGTTCTGGAGATACTCTTTCTGAAGGGGGCTATTAACTTGAGCAACTTATCCTTAACGTCCATGAGAATTTTCACGCTTGCTGTTTCCACAATAAGGCAATAACTACCGTCATCTTCGTGTACCCATTTCCATTCCAATGATTCGAAACCCTGTAATGCTTTCAAATTGTCTAATTTCACTGACAGAAGGTGTTGGTATATATGACCAAATGGTTCTGGGAGAGTCGATTCCGACTTTCGTTGAGTCGAAGAAATTTCATGTCGAGTATTTTCCGTTTCTAGGTATGTTCTAACGCGCTCTGCCATTTGTTGGTCGAGTACATTGATAGACCCCGAAACAGTATGTTCCTTTTGATCCAAACTATAATCAACATAAAATCTACTCCGTGGTATAAGGGCCGAGATTTTGTTTTCTAAATAACATTTGGAACGCAAAACTGCTTGAGCGAATGCCTTTTCCTCGTTGTGGACTGGGGGCTCATCTCTTGGAACTACGGTATGCGGCTTGTGAGTCCTACTTTTACTCCTTTGTTTCTTCTTGGATGTAGATTTCACCGCGGGTTTCGGCGCCGATGTAGGAACAATGCATGTGATGGCTGGTTTGAAATTGATGATTACATGGTCTCTCCATTCCATCTCATCTTGAGAAACCAGGGGAGGCGGGTTCGGGATGTATTCCAATAGACATGCATATGATAAAAAGTGATTCAGGGCAAAAACAGCATCTTCTACTGTTTTGAATTGAAGAAACCCCCATGCACCAGTTAGTTGCTTCTGAAATGGCGTCGATTTTTGAATCACAGGCAAAGCAACGTCGGGAAGCTGCGTTGGAAGAAGTCGTTTGAGCTTTTTAAAACTTATGCAACCCTTCACGATTTCTCTGACAGCACAGAAACAGCTTTCACCGTGACGCAGGACAGAGGCAATGGTCATCCCATTTTGCATGGTCAGTCGTGTGTTGCTATACATGTCTGGATAGTTGATATCAATCGTTTCGTTGTGAAAGCGGGTTTGCAACTTCGATAGATGCTTGTGAATTATTTCAGTGACTTCTTTGTGATTATTGGTAAAAACAATTATCCAATACGTTTGGCACTCTTCCTTGAATATTATCCGTTGCTCTGATGTTAGGTTTAACTCTTGTCGGAGAGTATTTTGAGAATATGGCTTTTGATACCACATCGATTTTATCGCACTGAACACTTTTGAATTGTTCACACTGATGCTCATGGGAGGAACAATGTTAGCGTCTACCAAATTCATTGTCTTTGAATATAGCAGTTTCTCCTCCTCCGAAATGGTTACACACATAAGATGTGATTCTACTGTATTGGACAACAATAATATGTAGGTAGGTTTTTCTTTCCAGAGATCCGGAACTGAACCATGAGATATACTGATGGCTGTGCTTGAATCGTTGAGTGAGCAATATCGCTCAAACGGAGTCTCTGTATAAACGTAAATCCTGTCCCGAAACATGGATTTAAGGATACCAACCAACCGTTCATTCGCTATTTGTGAGTTTTTATTAAATAGTAGCTTGTCAATAGGTTTCCCATTTAATGAGCCAGCGAATGCTGCATACGTGTCTTGAATATTATGTTCGACCATTTTCAGCACTTTCTCATCGACTGATAGATCTTTGCACCACATTGAAGCTTCGCTTGCGCCTTTCTTGAGTTCATTACACCATTGACGCAGAATATTGAGAAATGTTATAATTTCACAATCATAATCGACAAACATCATAGATTTGTGGTCATGAATATTTGAAAACGAGTTCCAGATTGATTGTCCGCATTTTATATAGGCGACACATGCCAGTGATTCTAGAAGTATATTCTGCTCACATCCTTGCTGTATGATATCATTTGACCTGTCCACCGAATCCATCTTGTGTGGCGTCTTCTTTGTTGTGGCTGCGTCACATTCAGCTGCTTCAGTCGAGCTATTGACGATCTGTAATTTTACAACAAAAACACATAAGTTAATATTATAAAATATGTCTAAACTCAAACTAAAACAGTTTTTGAAAATCAAATCATCTTAGCAATTCGGCAAGGGCCGTTCGTAAAACTAATTTAAATTTCAGACGAGACGTTAAAAGTACAGAGGTTCCTTTCTAAGTGCAACAAAAACTTCGATATGTGCCCCAATGAGAACACATTTTTGAAGTTGCTCGACGTCTTCCCAAATAATTTATTTGCAACACGTTTCAAACGTTTTATTTGAGCAAGTGTAAAGAAATCAGATCAGAAGGCAAAAACAAAATGACATAATGATAAGTATAACAATCATAATTTTACTTGGAAACGCTCTCAAATGCTCGGTCTATTTAGAGTAAACCGATTTAAAACTTCATTACTTCACCCTGACTTCATGCAGTCTAAAACAACTTGCTGACCACAAATTGTGTGAGCTCATTTTATGTAAATATTAGTTAATATTAGCCTATTTAGTACTCATCATGAGGTCAAGTTCAAGTTCAAGGTCAATTTCAGCGGCTCACAACTTAAACAAGCATATCAGCTTTAAAAATACCAGATAACACTTATGTTTTATTACTAATTAGACTATTTTGTTTTTGTTGATATTGGCCATAGCACTCAAATAGATGCCTGTGTGCGATGTTCCTTTATAAACAAATAAATCAGTTCATGCATTAAACCAATGCCCAGCATAACATTGTATCACTGCATTGAGAAGACAGGTGAATCATCATCTGAGCGCCTTCTTGCTAAGAAACGCAATACAAATCATCAATCAGTAGCTATTTTGCAATGTTTCGTGGTTTATGCAAACGTAGCTATATTTTGCGCGACAAGCAGTTTTCATATTTCTTTTTTAGTTCGTGTTTATATATGATACAATTAAACCAGTATTTGAGGCTTTCATAAAACAACACACTATTTTGTTAAAATATTGAACAAATAGATAAAACGGAATTGCTCAAATAAGGTATGTTTTGTTTAATCATATACCCAAGCTAGTTTCCATATAACTTGAAAGTATCTATAAGAATTATCAAATGTATTGTTTAAAAGTAGGAAAAATATTTCACAGTTTTGCTTCTATTACTAAATTAAATATATCACATTAGTTTTCGTCTAGAATTCATAGTATTTGTTGAATTGTACCAATTTTAAAATTCATTGATAGTTACGCCTAATAAGTTTTAATATCAAATTTATATTTAACGACAAATTCTCGAATTTCTATTTTTTTCGATGAAAATGGATCAGACATAAACGTTAGGATAGAAGAAAACTATTTTGTCCTTTTGGACGTCCTTTCACATTATAAACGTTGTTATGTTCTTGACGTCCAACAAAAAAATATTTTAGCATTTTTAAAATATTCATTTCAGAATGACGAATAAATACGTTTGAACTTATGGCTACCAACGCATTAATGGATGTTAAGAGCCAAATTTGCCAAGCAACCTTTCCTGACTTCGCTGTTTGACATTCATCAGAAATTGAGAGAGAGAGAGAGAGAGAGAGAGAGAGAGAGAGAGAGAGAGACAGAGAGGGAGAGAAAGAGATAGCAATATGACTCAAATAGAAA
>LQRL01143023.1:15303-25803 GCA_001703475.1 Hydroides elegans
GGTTCTCACTCTCTCTCCTTCTCTCTCTCGCTCTCTCATGTTCTCTCTCTCGTTATCTGTTTACCGGTAGATATGTATTATTTATTCACTTTTTTACTTGTATCGTGTTCGTTATGAGCAAACAGTACTGAGTAGGTCCCTCTACATTGCTTAGTATAATGCCCGTTTATAGTGGAGGTTATTTCCCATATTTTCGCACGTATTGTAACTTGATTTTAGTATATGTAAAACCTATTTGCGTTAGGCTTCGATTAGCGAGTCTATAATAGTCTCAATCTTCTTAATTTTCATATCTTTTTCTAGAAATGTGTGCCAGGACTGCAAGTGCCTGCGCGAGGTGCACGACATTTACCACGAGGATTTTGTCAACATCCGGGAACGCCTGGGATGGGAGGAGCCCAATGAAATCGAGCTACAATGTGATAAAGAAAAGACGTTAAAGAGTGGCTATACGTGGATACCACCCGGGCTCACTGAAGATATGGTATGTAATTGTAGGTGAAAAAGGTGATTTTGTAACACATATAAAGTGCCTTTCTCTTTGAAATCGAAATTTATGGTGCTCGATTCCCGGGACCGAACACAAGGCATTGTTGGTTAAGTTGGAAGTTTATCATCTACTGTTATTCTTAAAGATATAACAAACTATTTTTGGCAAACCGTTACATACAGGTAACATACAGTGTATCCTCTTTGTCGAATAGGGAAAAAAACGAATTAGTAATTCTACCAAACGTAATTTAAGGTCACATAATCTACCTGTTTCTGCATAGCATGCATAGATTCTAGGGTCAACCGAAAATCAGTTTCATCGAACTTTTCTCGCCGGTCACGGAGTGTTCGTTATAACGAGTTTCTACCGTATTTCAGCCACTTAATCAGATTACTTGTACACCTTAACGGTGTCAACCGACTTCTGTTTCATACACTCACTAACCCCTTGCTAGAGGCGTGAATATGAAATTGCAAGCAGCAAACATCATAATCTCATCATTATTTCATATACAACAGCTCGCAAATGATTATTTGCAATTCACCTATTATAAAGAACGTACTACATATAAACATAAGCAGGGTTTGCATTCCGGTAAACCGAACTTGGTTTCTAAACGTATACTGCCAAAATAGTATGACCTCTGCCAACGTAGGAAATATTATTCGACCAGTTGGCTACAGCCGAGGTTGCAGAGGTTCGATACTCATCAGCATTTTGATTTCCCCCAGCTTATAGCCTAAGTTCGAGGCTTACCCTTATGTAACACCCTGAAATGATAAACAGTTTGAATAAACATATTGAATTTGAAATGCAAAACCTATAAGTCTTGCAAGATTTTGTTTTAATGCGGCTGGCCCCTAGACATGACCATGACCGTTAAGATAATTATGTTATTGCGTGTTTGGATTTTATTTAAAAAAAAAACAAACGTGTTGTGGAACTATGCCAAAATGCTATTCTTGTGATGCAATTAAACTGTCACTGTTTATTTTGGTCAAAGAAATGTAATCACCAAGCTATTTTTGTTAAACAACAAGTTGTAAGGGCTTTTCTTGTTGCGTTCGTAATAAATTATGTAGTTTATAATGAACATCCACCCAACCTTTGTTCCTAGAAAATAACCGATATCTTCATATAGTCTATTTGAATTATTAATTCTTGAATTTTACTATTTAAACCCCACAGATAGAGGAATACATGGAACAGCTGGACAACACAAAAATCCCAAAAATCGGATCTCAAGGCGAGAAGTATCGCGATATTCAGATCGTGGTACAACTGCCAAAACAAGATTTGGCGCAAGAATTCTGCCGCCATTTAAAGACGTCCGACCAGAAAAAGGCGTTCGAGGAATTCCGACATGTTCGGGATGCGACGGCCATGGAGATCGGCATTGTTCGGGAGTTGACGGAGGATACGGTCAGTTTTAGTGGTTCATAAAAAAGATTGAAGTTTGGAGCTTGGTGTTTTGATCCCGTGTGTATGAGTGAGGCAGGGAGAAGGGAAGAGATGAAATAAGGAGAGAGAGAGAGAGATAGGAGTGTGAGAGGGGAAGAGGGAAAGAGGGTGAGTGAAAGAAAAGGGGGAGGAAAGAGCAATTCTATGCAACAAAAAAGGGCGTTCGAGGAATTCCGACATGTTCGCGATGTGACGGCCATGGAGATCGGCATTGTTTGGGAGTTGACGGAAGATATGGTTAGTATTTCGTGATAGGTACATTAAATGTATGTATAGACGATAACGTTGGAGGATTGGGTGGTTTAGGATTGTTTCTATGGAGAGTAAGAGATTAAACCGATGAAAAGTCATGGGCATGGGTATACGAGTGGGTGTATGTGTGTGAGAGAAAGAGAGAGACATAGAATGAAAGAAAGTGATAGGTTAAAAGCTATATAACGAGGATTGCAGAAAGACCGTCTGTGCGAGGCACAATGAGAAAAAACTGAATTTATAGATAGAACAGGAAACTGCCTCAGGAAACAAGAAATAGAATGAAAGATAATATAAAAAGAACCATCGAGGATTTTCTATACATAGTTCTTTATTTTGAACAGGCTTTTACAAGGAACATTGAAACAGAGAGCACCGTTTAACAGCAAAGATGAAAAATTCACCTTTATTTAAAAGAGTCAGCTCGTACACGATTTAGATACGTAGAAAGGTACGTAGTCTGTGGCGGCTGTCGATTACAGATTTTGAAGAGCGCACTGTTCGTTACGATGTCGACGCCTTACCCACATTTAAACATTTCTTCATGCAACGCTTGTTCCATATTTAAATTGAAATAATAAGGTCTGATCAAGAGGAATAATTGGTTTCCAAGGTTCATGACAGAAAATAAAGCAAATCAAAACCTTAATATATGTAAAAGAGATGATGATATACAATGTATCATATACATGTAGTGATGTTCTATATTTGTTCCGACGTCATATGGAACGAGATATTATGGTACATAAATCGGACTCACTTTCTACTCAAAATAGCTACAGAAATGGATACCACGGGTAATGGAATAAGAAACAGATTTGGACCATGTAAACTTAAGCTCAAGTAATACAGTCAAGAGTTTATAAGTTGTAACATTCAAGCCAGCTCTTCATTTGATAACTAAAGCAATGGAAAAAGTAAAAGTTATCCTGGTATTCCTTTGCTGATTCTTAATTATATGTCCCAAGTTACGTCTAGATGATTTCGTCTTGATCTGGGTTATCTATAGTGTTAACTTAGATCAACTTTTGCTGGTAGGGTTCCGAATTATGATTTGTGTCGTTTGTTTAAATTTTAGGCACTTGCTATATCATAATGATAATCACTAAGAATTTTGAAATATTTAGTGCTTTTACTTTTGCTAAGTAAAAGCAACTTTGGGATCCTTTCCTTTATCTGTATCTAGAAAAACTTTTTCATGGAGTACGTTATCTAATCGCCATTAATGCTCAAGGTCCCCCATATCTACTTCTGATATTTTTCCACTCTATCCCCAAGTTTTTTTCGGTTCACATCTTTGTTTTTTTTTTCGTGCGAACGTACGTGTAAATGCTTGTCTGAATTGAGTGGAATCATCGTAGGAAAAACATGGGAATAGCAATTAGTGTTTGTTGAAAGTGTATGTCGATTCTGTTTACTAACTGCTTGACTTTGTAAGTGATGATGTGATTGCAGAGCTCTTATAAGAGATATACAGAGCTCGGTTTTCAATGGCTCAATCTAACCTGATGAATGATCTAACATTATGATATCTTGAATGCTAAATAGAAAGTCTATGATAAAAGAGAGGAATAAGTAACTCCCTTTATTAACCCAGATCCTTCGGACCTGTCCACACTCAAATCAAGACACTCATTAAACGTTGAGAATGTCATTACTCAATTATGTCATCTTCAAAATAATACGTATGTTGGTTAGCTGATCTGGTGGCTCTGACAGGGTAGTTATAAAGTTTCTTCTTTTACATTGATATAAAGGGATTTCATATTTAAAAAAAAATATGTATTTATTATGCTTTGAGAGCGAATATAAGAATGTTTTCTTCCAAGTTTTGCTCGACAAAAACGTTCAAGACAAAAACATTCGAATGCGCCTTAACGTATGTATTACTTCCGGGAACACACAGAGTGATGACGTATGCCCACCATGGGTTCGCGGCGTATGAATTGTCGTAAACACCGCTTAGTCACTGGTTCCCTCGCCCCAGCCGCGTGAGTAATAGACGGGATCCAGCAATGGCCTTCTTGGAACCAGTCAAGAATCGCATTTGTTTTGCAAAACAAGTTGGTTTATTTGTTCCGCTATGTATCATGATATTTTCTCGTATATGTTTCGGAAGAGTTCCTGTTTTTTAGGCTGAAGCATAGGCGGAATATTGTTATCTATCTCTGCTGGACAGTTTCTGGTTGTGCCAATGCCCACTGATTTTATATCTAAATAAACTGATCAATCACTTAATAGTATAATTTTAAATTAATTAAAGATTTCCTGTAAAACAGTCCAACAGTTGATTGTTGTTGCCTTATTGTTGTACAATGTATATGCAATATAAAATCATGCGTGTGTGTTATAGCGATACAATATAGTCTACTCTATGATCCTACTTCAATTTCAATAGATGTCCTTGCCGAAAACACAGATGAGTTATACCTGTTTTTGGTAAGAGTTCATCAACCTCTTTGCTACTCATCACAACCTTGATTTTGAGCTCATATTTCCGTATCCGACTAATAACCGATTGGTTCAATCCGGTGCCCTTACTGGACCATGGTCAGTCCCTTTGATTGATCATCTGGATCATCTCACTTCATGAATTAATCTGGAATGTTTCAAAATTGATAATTGATGAAGTGAGTCGCCTAAACATTATTCTCTTATGTTAGTCTCTATAACTTGTTTGATGCAGTAGTTTTATGTCTTGTTTCAGACCACTCAGTTTGCCTGATAGTTAGTTAGTGAATTTGAAATTCAGCACTTGAAAAATACATAGAATTAAGTTTAATCGGATTTTTATTGGGATATTCGAGAATGGGGCACCAATGTTGCGACCAACTCATTAGGCCAAAGAAGACCAAACGCAAGTTTTGTTTCAATTTAGATTTTCCATTAATAACGTAAGTTTTTTTTTCACAATTAAGGAGTAATGACAAATTTATAAACAATATAATTTATATCTTTATATATATCTTTCTCCAAAGGAGGTAAAAGTAAGCAACATTAAATTAACAATTTTAAAGCAAATGAAACATGTTATTTTTGTTCTTATATTTAGTGTCTTTGGAATCTGAAGAAATATATTCTCATGTTTATTATGTGTTTATTTTACAGTACTTTTGTTGATATATTATTCACTTTCCTATGCGTTGTTTGTTATTCCTCCAAATGGTTTCCCAATGTCCAGCTTAAGTTGCTTTTGTTTGTAATAACGGCGGGTATTTATATTTTTCTCTTTCTGGACATGTCTGCCATCTGTCGATCTATCACATCTGAGGATGATTGACAGCTGTCAATAAGGGATTTATGGTATTTTGTTTTGATTGTCAGTTTGCTTGGGTTTAATTATTCTTTGCCTCAGGTTTTATCAAATTGGAAAATTGCATATCGCATCACTATTGTTTAGTAATTTTGAGTAGGGTATGGTTTCTTCGGCGCTCATATTTAAATTTGATGTTAACATAATGGGAACTACTATGCTGCTTGTTTTCTTTGAGATTGGTCAATAATGTATCGTATATATCCCAAAAATGTAATGCCATCCATATTGAAATAAAGACTTTTTTTTCGTATTAATCTTGGATACTTTTCGTATCATTCTCGACCTTTTGGATATAGCCCATTCATAAAAATTGCAATTTGCAATGCAATCAACCAAAAAACATGTAGTATCATTGCTCATAAGAATAATCCCAAACTACTCGCATGTCTTTATTCAATGAGGTTATCAGACATGTACCCGTGTTGAACCTTGGGCCAATACGTGCGTAACTATGACGTAAACGTTTGATTGCTATGGAGTCTCGATTATGGATTTAGGAAAACTGTAGTTTTCCCATATTGTTTGTTATTCTGGATTACGTTTATGGATTGCGGATCAAACCGTAATTGGCCCATGTTTTTGTCGTTATTCTGGATTGAGTTTGCCGTTTGGTTTCGGTTTATATGTGTTGCATGCGTGAATCATTGTGTAGGTAATTGTATTTTGTTTTCGGGAAGGGTTCTCAGTGAAATGCGTGGGTTTTTGTTTTGACATGATATTAAGGCCGAATGAAATGAAGGTGCTAACCCTCCCCTCCTCTGGATAGAGAAAATGAGCCTATAATCTAAATATCAAAATTTAAAGATTTTGTTTATTTTTACATTATGTTTTAAAACTGCTCTGAGCCTTTATCTGTATAATTTTGACATTTCTTTTTCATGAAAAGTCATGCGGAGTATCATTTTCGGCTTTGCATCCATAGTTTCCAAATCAATGCCAGTTCGATATGCGATACATAACGTAGAAATCAGAGATATAAGTGCGTATCCCCATGTTCATTCCGCGCTATCTGAAGGGATCAACCATCACGAATGTTTTATTTGAGTTTGATGTATTAGTGTGATTGGTCAATCTGATTGCGGGAATCCAGATTCAAATTATCTTCCCTTTCTATTATAAAACTTAACTTTCATATTTTGTATAGAGTATAAAACTAAGATTATGGTGAGTGGTTCAAAAGTTTGAAATAAAGAAGTCAGCCACTTAGGGAATGCTAACAAGTAAACAACGTAGATTTCCTTAAACTCTAAACAAATAAACGATCTGAGTAAGTAACTATTAATTTAATTCAAGGGCAATTGAGAGTTTTGTCCAAATGAGGAGGGAAGAGGGAGTAGGTAAACGATCAGGTTTTGTCTTTGATTGGAGTTTTTTCAACACACAAGATACTTAAATATACAAACTCTTAAACTGAAGAGCTCAATATTAAAACTGATTATCCCATCGAAAATAAAAGATGAAAATCGTTTTCATACGAAAAAATATCACTTGACCTCATTGAGAAAAATATATCAGATTATAAAAGCTCTGCATGTGTATAATACGATACATGTAACTACACACCACCTTTTACTTGTTTGCAAGCCCACGCCCCCTCCCCTCGCCTCCAGATCCCAAGATTTTCCTGATCCAGATGGACTCTCGCTCTTTTTAACGACCTTGTCCAATCCGGATCCCAAGATTTTCCTGATCCAGATGGACTCTCGCTCTTTTTAACGACCTTGTCCAATCCGGATCTTATCTCTTCCAGGCTACCATAAAACGTCATAAGCCCTAGAACCAGAGGCGAAACGCACTTTTTTATCGCGATTAGATGGAATATAAATGTGTTTTTTTTTCCTGATTTGCTTGAGGAGGCAAGAAGTTGTACAAATTCTCAGTTTTAGGTTAAGTTGTTATTAGTTTGATGTGAGACTTACACATACGCGGACTTAGGTTTTGTTGGCTGCTTGACCGAATTTCAATAGTGGTTTGACTTGCGTTTTTTTGCGAAAATAATTGGAAGAGCAATTTCATATACTCTTTTATGATCTTTGATGGAATTGTATCAACTGCTTTGTCAGTGAATATCTATTTATTTTGTTTACCTGTAAATAAGCTGCAAAACAAGTAGCTTGGTGCTTGATATGAGCACAAAAACAATAGGAGCTTATATCCATAACGTAAGAGTTGAAGAGAGCAGGATCTTCATAACCTCTTTTTCGCATTAAGCACTTTTCTCCGCGCTGTTGCTTTTGTGGACAGTTTTCGCTTTAGGATATATAATCAGTTTTATCTTTCTACCCAGACTTTTTGCAAGGATTTTATAGCTTTAAAGCCACATAATTGCAATTTATTTTCACTCAATTGCAATTTAAAAAGATTAAATGGGTCTGGATACACCCGTGACAGGAGGAGAGAAGAAGAAGGTGGTGAAGAAAGTCGTCAAAAAGAAAGTCGTCAAGAAGTCAACCGTCACCAATCAAGATGGTAACGTGACCACCAACGTCACAACTAACGTCACCACCGACGTCAGCGATGGGGTTACTAACGACGTCACGGTTGCTAATGGTGACGTCAGCGTCCCTAGCAACGGGGACGTTACCATGGAAATCAAAGATGGCTCCATGACAACGAGCGTAACCAAGGAGGAGATTATAAAGGAAAGTACGGAAGGAGTGCAAAGTGAGAGGAAGCAGGTGCTCGTTAAGAAGAAACCCCCACCAGCGGATGATCCGAGTAATATCGAGACGTTCAAGGGGGAGACGCGCACTCTAGAGGAAAAGAAGGTGAGTAGCTATAATAAAAAGACTGAAATAAAAACAATATATAAAAAAACAGCAAGAAAAGACCTGATGTAATCATAACAATCTTAGCAGGGACAACACGAGTTTTGTTTCAGTTTTATAAATGTTTAAAAATCTTATTCTAGATACCCCTTTTGCTTCATGTAAATGGCATGTAGTTTCTTTCTTCTAAATGCGCAGTTGCTTAATATCTTTCATTATAATATAAGGGGAAAAGGAATTAAAAGCAGTAATGAGAGTAGAAATTGGACGAATACGTCTAAACTAGATGAAGATGGTATCGTTGTGATGTTTGGGAGTATGGTAAAGTGTGAGCATGAGCATGAAAGTTTGAGTTTAGAGGAGAAAGATTTAAAGTACCAGAAGGAAGATGATGAATCTGAGCGAATGTCTCGAATGTCTGGAGGGTTGAATCTGCTGACAAGTTATGTGGCTTAAAAGCGAGCCCATACATTCTACGTGGTCTTTTACATAAACCTTGTTTGTTAAGATAGAAGAATAAGATTTCTAAAGGCATGTTTATGATTTTATATTCGTTACAACACCATAAATATGGTAGATCTTGACATAATCTCATTACTATAATATTCATAAAATGAGAGCGATCGGTTTTTCATCATCATGTTTCATATTTGCTCAAAACTTCACAGAACCTAGTTTTTCATCAACCATCCAACTTATAATCTCCCCTTTATCCATCTTATTCAATCTAAACAATTATAAGTTATAACATTAAAACAATCTTTTATTATCGCCCACAGAGTTGCCACGGTTGTCGAGGCAATATATACGCGGGCGAAGTGGCGGTTTTCGCGCCAAAAGTGTCCGAAGACATCTGCTGGCACCCGGCGTGTTTCGTGTACACTGCATTCGACAAACAGCTCCTATCTAATTCTTAATCTCTATCTTAACATACATGTTATTCCAAAGACGATCCACCAATTAGAACAACCGACACCAACTCCCTGAAATGAACTCTTTCCTATATAAAACCCGTCTTGCATAAGTTTTTAAAAGATTTTTCATTGTCTCCTATTATCGCCCACAGAGTTGCCACGGTTGTCAAGGCGACATCGACGCGGGCGAAGTAGCAGTTTTCGCGCCAAAAGTGTCCGAGGACATCTGCTGGCACCCGGCGTGTTTCGTGTGCGCCACGTGTGACGAACAGCTCGTCGATTTAACGTACTGCCACAAGGATGGACAGATCTACTGTGAACGGAACTACGCGGAACTGGTGAAGCCGAGGTGTGCCGCTTGTGATGAGGTAGGGAGATTAGTTTTAAGAGAGAAAGGTAGTGATTTGGCTTAAGTAATGAGGTAATGGGATTGTTAGACAGAAAGCTTGAGAGTTGGTTGGAGCAAGGCACTCTTAAGATGGGGGTCAATACAGCGCGTCAAAATGTCCCTGCCATAATGCAATCGATTCTTGGGATTGTGACATAAATTTCCCGATGAAAATATAATAAGGAAGCATTTGTTTTAGTTTGGATTCTCGGTAAATTTTTAGTTTCAAAGTGTGAAACAATGAAAATAAAACATTGAGAATCAAAAACTCTCGGTTACCTTTTCACCGGGGAATTTAATTCCTATGTTCCCATAATTGGCGGCATTATGTTCGGGGACTTTTTGACCTGATACTAAGGAGGATATATGTATCTTACCATGATCTTGGATGCAGGTAAGTCCTATTGATTTACATGTATATGACATTAAGCGTGAAAGAATATTCGAAATTGACCATAAAGCGCGAAATGGTATGTTATGAGGACAGATTTTATGTCTGTCTGAGTGTCTGTTTACTATAGTTACAAACAGGTTTATTCTGCAAATGTGTTGCGTTTGATATATAAAGGTAAGTTTCTGTTAAACATATATCATAGCCTTTTCATTTAATAACAACGAGTTTTTTCATGAAAAAATACATGTACTGCGTTCTTAAATATTTTTTATGTATAAATCATATGATTTGATTACACATAAATGTAGGTCTCCTTAAACAAGGCTATTTTTGAGGATGTAAAATAATATCGAACAAACCTTTATCGGTTGTTTATACGTCTGGAAACCCACGAATTCCCTTTCCTATATATAAAAAGGTAAGTTTCTGTTAAACATATATCATAGCCTTTTCATTTAATAACAACGAGTTTTTTCATGAAAAAATACATGTACTGCGTTCTTAAATATTTTTT
>LQRL01143023.1:25813-35907 GCA_001703475.1 Hydroides elegans
CATTATATGATTTGATTATACATAAATGTAGGTTTCCTTAAACAAGGCTATTTTTGAGGATGTAAAATAATATCGAACAAACCTTTATCGGTTGTTTATACGTCTGGAAACCCACGAATTCCCTTTCCCTTATCGATCAGTACACTAATAACAATTTCATCAATCAACGAAATATACCATTTTCTTTGAATAACAATGTAATAACACTACATCGCAATGCTTTATAAGCTTTTTCTATCAACATTTGAACTTAACCTGAGGAGAAGTATTATCTATGTTTTTCCATGGTTATGGATGTGATAAGAAACATACTGCGGGGAAAACATATAGGAGACTTGCAATGTACTACATCAAATATACAAGTTGCTCAACGAAAATATGGCACTAAGTTACCTTGTTTTACAGGGGTACATTATGCGTAACAGTACAAGATGGACTTCATACGATTTTGCTATATCTGCTTGTCATTCTTCAATAATAGAAAACATAAATGCTTGCATTGTGGTGATTTCTTTACCATAAAGCATTAAAAAAGTTGAAAGGGAATTCTTGAATCGATTTGAAATGCAATAACATTATCATTGCAATTTAAGTCGATTCAAGATTTAATGTTGCATATAATTGTTAAATAACAACATACAACCTTACTTGATAATTTTATATTTATAAACGCCCGATAACTCGCGTAATGCTAAATTATTTTTGCATAAATCTAAATGGTTCTTTTGACAGGATTAGAACGCGTTTCTACAGTTGCAATACATCATTACCAGAACACTTTTGATGCCAAATAAACAAACATGACTCACTAATCTCGATATTTATTTTTCTGGCGCTGACATGGCAATAGCAGAAAAACACGCAAAAACGTAGGTTATCCGCAGACGCGATAAACAAGTAAGCTCTGACGTATGATGGAGATTCGTTGATGTAATAGTGTAGTGCCAAAGAAGTAACGGATTCATTCCTTATTCCTCGATTAGAGAAACAAGAAAGTTATTATCTTTCTAGCCTATTTTTTAGATATCTGATGAAAATGTATCATGATCGTAATATGCATTACTGATGCAAACATGCATGGCTTATCTCATATTTGATTTAGATTTATGGACTTTAAACCTTCAAAAGGCAAATTAATTTTAAATATGAATATAAGATACAAATACATATTTCTAACGTATACAAAATATACACCCTATTAATATTCAAACGGTCCAATGCACAAAACTGAAGTCTATCCTGAGGCGGTAAACAAACTATTTCTTTGAAAGATCGTTCCCGCCAAAGGTCAAATATACATTTTTTTGCGTTTTCCTTCTCTCTAATAAATCCCGATTCCTATGGTTCATCACTTTTGAACAGTTATTCGACATTCTTGAATATCCAGACAATCAACCCACACAGCCAAGTCTTTACAAAACGAGTCCGTTTGATGCTAATGAAGTGATTTGATTCACTTGAATGAGCTCATTGAGTTGATGCGCTCATACAAGACAAAAGGAAATAACACATAACAGGAAAGATTCAATCTAAGATATAATCGTTATTATTATTTTTTTCTCTAATCTATCACCGCGAATAGGAAATTTAGTTTATTGAAACATGGGTGATTCATAATCACCCCGTGTTGTAAAGCAATTATTAGTAATGGTCGCAATCACTTTTATTCTCTCAGAAACCCTATTAACAAAACGGAACTACATGTAATGAGTTTTATCATTTTCTCATAAATAATTCGAATCTAGGAAGTAGTAACGGAAATGTGCCTTGAGAGGGGCCGTTTTGGGTGAAAGGGGGACTAAACTGATTATTTTTAACCTCTAAAAAGATATTTGCATTTTAAGCTAAAACGCAATAAAAACTAATATATCCCCAAATAAAATCCACAACAAAGACAAGTTTTATGTATGTGACAGAATACAGTAAACAGAAACGAAATAAAGGATTTGTTTGAAGGTCTTGTCATTTAATTCACGGAATAAAAAAAAATTAATACATGTAAATGAAAATATTTACATTTAAATTAATGCGGTTTATCCTTGAAATGGTCTTATACTTTTTCAATTTTCATTTTCAGTGTTCTTTTAGGAAAGTTATATTTCCTGCAGTTGATACTTATTAGGAAATTGATTTGGCAGTTCAATAAACACTATATCTTAATCGTATAAAAAAATGTTTAATGCACTATTTTTTTTTTAAAACGTAAGTCCTATCATTCATTGCCCCACTGTCTTGTTTATATTCTTTTGGTTTCAAACTAATTTTAAACTTCATATTCCTACTGTTTATTTTTTAACTAATACAAAAAATAGTTGCTTGAACTTTACATTTTTTACTCGTCAACTAGGTCTGCCTTATATTTGTATTTGTCTGTTTATTTGTTAACTTGGTACATAATAATACAACAATTACCAGAAAACAAACTAAATAAGAATAACTGCAAAATTGATGAATAACAAAATGCTCGTAAAGTCGGCACCGGAAAAACAGACACCTATTGGTCCGTGTTGTTTATTATTCTGGTAAGGGCGATCCGTGATTTACAGGAATTTGTTCTATTGTGGGTTTGAAATTAAAGCGCACGGTTTTATTTACGATTGCCAAATAATGAGATTCCCTTTCATGATGATAATCACTGCACTTGAAAAACATAACCGAGTTGCAACTACACTCTAAATTGTAAGAATCTACTCCATTTCTAAGTATGCCCCATGTTGGAAAAAAAGTGCAGATCTCGGGGTTGAAAACGGCTAAGTCCGCCATATAAAGTGACTGGTGGACTTTGTCGTTTTCAGCTTCGAAACCTCCTACCATTCCCAACATAGGGGATATTTAGAGATGGGGTATAATTTTAAAATATGGACTGTAATTGCAACTCGGTAAACTTCATTGAGTTCAGTGATTATTTTTATAAAAGAGAATTTCACTTTTAAGCTATCGTAAATAATATGTGCGCTTTAATTTCAAACCTACAATAGGCAGCAGACTGCCTTGTCCATTGGAAACTGCGGGAAAATCTAGGAAAGGATAAGAAGGGAGTCCGCAAATATTAACTAAGTACATGTAAATTCGTTATACAATAGAATTATTTCTATGTGGTTTGGTGTTATCAATAAAACAAAGAAGAAGACGATTTCCGTATTTTTGGGCGTTACTTATTAATATATATTCAATAATTTTTTAACTATGGACTGTTTTTCTATTTAATTGTATTCTAAATTGTGAGCACCATTTTATCGCAAAATATGAGTAAAATAACGTATGTGTATTAGGACATTGAAGTCACAAAGTGGTTAAATGTGGTGAAAATATGAATAAGTTTTCGTTGCGTTATTTATGGTTCATACCTAGAATATATGATTAAATAACAGATACCTAAATCATATATGTGTGTTGATGTAATTTGTCTGGACGAAATTCTTGTTCGGCAAATAAACACGTAAATATTGCGCAGTAAAGTTGATAGTTATTACGTAGATAAATCCTTACTTTGCCATGCTCGAAACTCGTGCGGCGGAAAATATCTACGATAGTCCTTTATCGAATCAAACAAGATGCCAAAGATGCCAAAGTTGAATTGACGCCTTTGCCCCGCTCGGTCTTATATTTGATACCTTTTTATACCGACCCGATTCAATATTTTCTTGATCCCCGCTCTTGATGTTCGACCATATTTGATTCCTATCTTTATGGGGAAGACTTCAATTTTCACATTTAATTCATATAGTTCAACATAAACTAAATTACATAAGTTTGTTCTAGGCACCTTCCTCATATACCTTTGGTAGTACTTCTTATTTGTTGTTTATAATTATAAAACTATACAAACGATTCTTAGATCAGTAGAAGTGTGCCATGATAAGATAATGTAAGTTTTTCTTGTAAACCGATAACGCCCTTTTTTCTTATATGTTTTCGCATACCCTCATACTTGTTCCATATGATCTAACTATGTAATTTTCAAATTTACATTTTCAAACATATTTCTAAAAGAAAACCATTATTTCCCTCCTCTTTTCCTGTTTACATCAACCCCCGAAATTCTTCGTCCATAAATCAGTGAGTATATACGTCTGGACTTCACATAATAGATAATAGAGTGAATAGATAATAGAGCAAATATAGATAGTAACAGCATAAGAACCACAAAATGAAGAACGAGGGGAATGGCAAAAAGGGGAGCCTGTGATGCCTGGTCTTTGGTGGCTGCCTTTCTGCTTCTTGCGGAGCTAGTTTTGATTGACGAGACGAGTGTGATTCGACCTAGCCCGATGGATGCAGCCCACATATTGTACTTAAATATATTGTAAAACAATCCCAATAGTTGTTATATGATGTACTTTATACAAATCAATATATAAAATATAAGTTGATTTGCAAATTTTGCTGAAATCAAGAGCAAGCACCATTTATATAACTATTAATCTCTACCTCTTTGATAAATACAGTTTTATTTTGATGAAATGTATGGGTAATTATCAATTTTGATTAACGCTTTAATCGATGAATTGCTCATTTTTATGACGGAACACATGAGAATGTTTTAGGAAGTGTTAGAATTACACTATTGGGTGTGGCTAATATGCTTACCCAGCATAAGTTTGGGACATAAAGTTCATTTTAAAAGAAATGAGTTAACGAATCAAGTTATATTTTATCAAATTATGTACATAATTTGAAAATGCAACATACATACATTTTTTGTTGTATTTTGCCTTGCCAAAATTGGTGTAACCTCCACGAAATTTAGGGTTTTTACATTGGACTTAGCCTAAAAAGCCGAAAACCGAGAGCAGTTATTTTCATTTTTTAATGTCTAAATCCCCGAAAATAGCACTTTCAAGTGCAAATATGATAATAATTATGCTGATTGGAATATGTGATGACATTTTTTCGCAAATTGAAAGCGAATAAAGAAAATCGTTTTTTTGCAGCTTTTCATAAAATCTAAGACATTTTCTAAGATTCTCGAAAAGTTCCCAAGTGTGAGCATATTTAGAGCAATGCTTCAAAGTTCTAGATTTTTGCCCCTTGTAAGGAATTCATTTCTGTATAACGTGCATGTATTTTAAAATCAAAATATTGAAAACGAAACGAATTATCGAGGTAAACGTATCTTGGATAAGCATATTAGTATGTAAAATATGCGCCTCAGTATGGGTTCGATCCAAAATACATAAGTATAACTTATTGTTATTGTCTGGTTATGAAATGTCTAGGCGCTTGCGTACCTAGTTGAGTAACTCGACCATTTAACATTTATCTGATGGATGACTAATCATGTCGGTTATACAGAATAATTACAGAACTTGATAATCTAAATAATTAAAGCTTAATGGTGCGACAGTTTCTGAAAAAAATAACAATAAACATACTTTGAAGGTAAGTATTGTTTTTTATTATCATAAAAATCGCTCTAAACGTTAACTATTTTGAGTTCTCCCATGACAACGGATTTTAATTAACCAAAGGATTAAAACTCATAGGCATTGTATTTGGTTCATTCGAAACCGAAATCTTAATGTCCAAGAAACTCCGTAAATTATTGTATATCACTGTACCATTGTAACTAGACGAAGAGGGGCCCCATATTTTGCTGTTCCTTTATAACTAGAAGAATAGAAGGGCCTCAAATTCCTTCCGTAGAAGCACCTGGTGTATACGTGCATCTCTTTGGATTGTTTATCCGCAGTGACGTATCTGCCTCTTCCAACAAACAACTTACTCTCCTCCTCCCGACACACTGCTGTGTCGTAATCCCTTTGCTCACTGGTGTGACGGTTGTTTTGGTGTTAAGCTGTTGGCTTGAAGATTCAGAATTGAAAATTACGACGGAGTATAACTGTTAGTTTGGAGTTTGGAGAGATCAGATGCTTCATTGTTTCGCTTGTGACAGGGCCTCTAGAAATTGATAGAATGCATATATTTGTTAAATCGGTCGGATAAACAAAACGTGCAGTAACAAAATCGCGAAATAAACAGAAAAACTCTGTTGTATTTTGCACACGAAAATTACAGCGGAACTCCAGGACATCCATTGTGACCTTTCACATCAGCATTACTGTGTGGGTGAATCCGTCTCTCTCGCTCCATCAGCCAGTTTGATCCAGAGAGGATTTCCTTTTCGTTTGTCTGACTGTTGCATTGTGGGAAGACTTATAATACATTTCTTCTTGCTCGGAATTTTTCAACTAGTTTCAAAGTTAAAGGTCGCGCTTTTTGAGAGGAAAAATAAGAAGATTTGAATTTTTGTTTTTATATCGGGAAAAGGATATCTAACCTACTCCTCGCGTTTTTTGTACGGAGGGATATAAACATACGTCTTTTCAACCCGTTTGCCTTTCCTTTTACCTGTTAGGTAAGTCACTTTTGCCAGTTGTTTCTATGTGATTTTGCGATTGATATGATATTGCTTATTGACGCAGTGTGACAATCGAAATATATGCCATATTTTGGTTGCATTTATTTGTTTAAAATCAAATTGTCGTGCAGTTACGTTGCAGTGGTTTCATAGCTGTGTATAGCCAAAGTATCATGAAAAGGGACTCCTTAGGGTTCAAATATTTATGTTCAAGGTCACCATAACAGAAAGGTCACTTAATGAGAAAGAAAATTGAATGAAATATCATCTACTGAAGATAGGCTCCTGGTACAGTATATCATTAATAACCTTTAATTAAGATGTTTTTTTTTTCTTCAGCAACCTATAGCCTATTGCCACTGCTGATAAAATAGTTATAGATTCTAGATATAATAGACTCTATATTTAAGACAAAATAGCGCAATTAAACTTAATTATCCGTTTTGATAAGGTAATTCATATTTTTCTTAGATATTGATTCACCTACTAGTTGTTAGATTCTTGGGCGTGGTTATGTAAACAATATAGCAGGCAATATAATTTGGAAACTGTGCGTATGATGATAATTGAATCACTTAAAATGCAAATATCGAGGCTATTCTGATATATGCAACAATGTGCAAATAACCTAGAATTTGGGCCATATTATACTTAGAAACGGTAAATAAAAAATGAGCACAGATACTTTTTGGCTCATAAAAATTGCCATAGGAATGTTGCGTCAAAAGCGAAAGGTTATATGTTGTACCAGCCCAACACTGGTGTTTACGCATATGCTCTAATCATTTAGAGCAATAAAGAAAAGTGAGAGAATCGTTGCAACATCTCTCATCGTGGAGAAAATGAGTAATAGGTTTGTTACTTATTATATGAAATCCAGCAGAATCCTTGCAGTTATGTAAGAAACGGCTTCCTTACTCATCGCAGGACTTAGCATTACAGATATGAACGAGGCATAAACACATATTCTTAGCTAGAAGCACTGAAGCGGTTCTTATATTTATTACGTAGGAGAAACAGTTTTGCAGCTCTTTTTTTGCGCGTTCGCCTATTATCGCTCAGTTTTACTTACCATTTTATCGCTCAACATATTTACGGTATTATCGCTCAGTAAAATTCGCCCATTTATCGCTCAATCATTTCTCCATATTATCGCTCACTCACAGACAGGCATTCATCCCCCGCTGGTCAGCTGACCTTCAGTTGTTTGTTTATGGATTCTCAGAATTGGTATGAATTCCAGCCAGGTGTGTCTTAATTCCTTTTAACGGAGAGATGGGCAATATGTGCTGTGTCGGTATGTCACTTTTTTTGGTCCATAAGCTTCCTGAACCATGGAATCTCAACAATATGCGTTGTGTCGGTATGTCACTTTATGGGTCCATAAGTATGCCCAACCAAAGTTTCCATAGAGCTTCCCCGGCGGAGCACCTATTGCCTTGACATTAGCTTGGAATGTGCATCTGACCGTGACGGGACCGATGGGAAACCGCCATTAACTGGTCAGCGGTTTTTCTTTGGTTACCGCGCCGGTCGGCGACCGCTCCTTGCGTTGCGTAGAACGTAAACAAAAACAAACAGACAAACAACATATATATGGGGATTTCGTTAATGAATGAAGTCTCAAGTATATGGATCACTATCATCAGGACAAACTAAAGAATTACTTAGGCTGTTTCATAACACGGGTTTTCATGAAATAGCCTAAGCGTACGGAAAAATGTTAAGATTCTAGTTTCTGGTTTTATAGACCCTACTTCCGGCTAAATATCGCCTTGTTTAGGAAAGAAAAGTTAAAAAAAATGGTAAAATTTAAATAAGAAAAAAAGTGTACTTTTAGACTTTTATATTTCAGCTAATAGCGAGCTCTATTTGTTTTCCTCGCAACTTTTCAGCAGGTCCGCAACCAATTCCCTGAACATCCATCTACATTTGATGGTATCGACCTACATTTTAGCGATAGACACCGCAATAATACAGCATTAATCAGACAGTTTGTTAGGTCGTTAATCAAAATAGCTGAGCCTTAGAAGCTCAACGAATGAAGAGAAAAGCAAGGTATCAACGTATCCAGACTAATTGATAGTTAGCAGAACAAAGCAATGAATCAACTTCGAAACTCTGTGAAGACTTGCTTTGGTAGAACCGCCACTAATGGCTTTAGAATCCGTAACGGCATTTATACCAATGGATGCTTATTTAAGCATTTCTTTCATTAAGTTTTAAGCATTTTAGTTTTTCTCTTTCTATCTGTGTGCATACCGGTAGTATTCGCAGCCTTCTGACTCTTTGGTAAATTGAAAACAATTTTTGCGTTTAACACGATTCGATTAGGCAACCGACCTTATTATAGCAATTCTTACATGGTTTGTATTTCCAATATAAGGTTGAATGTCAGGCAAATGTCTTATAGATTTGCTTACGGATTATTTAGGTTGAACTTTCATTTTGCATCTGTATTGCCTTATGGATAACCCCTATAGGTCTAACAAATCATTATATTATTCAGATAAATGAATCATACTTCTCTTATGCTATATAGCATTCATCTGACGTTGAATCCATCACGCCCCTATCGAGAATGACGTCGGAGCTTTTATCGCTTGCAATGCTCCAATGGATTGAATAATCTGCTCGCTTTTATCAACCAGGTTTTTTTTGCATGTAAGTTGTTGTTGTGAAATAGGTGTATAATATATTTGCTCAGTATTGGTCTTGGTCATAAATTGTTGAACTTGATCCACATATAAGTCGTGAGGCTAAGACAAGTTTATATTGACGTTAAAATTACGTTTCATATGTTTTACAATGTGACGTCATAATAACGTCTACATGCAGATTGCTCATAGATTCTACCGAAGTTGTGTTTATTGAGATCTATGTTTTCCTCTTATGATGTGCTTCATCGGACTGAGTGATGTGTTATGCCAAATCTTAGGGCCTGATCCAGCGCTGTATCAATAGATTTTATTTTCTGCATGAATTGTAAGCCTTCAGGTATTTATGTTTTGCGCGGTTCGATCAACTGCTTGATGGAGTAAGTTACACATTTACTTAAAATCCGTTAAAGCTACACATTTTATGGAATGGACAATACATCATTCCATTATCATCTGTTGATGAGGAAAGAAGTTATCAGAATTGTTTGACTCAGAACAGATAATTCCATTGCGCCCTCCTTCAAGCTATCTCATCAATGTCATGTATTATCGGACTGACCATGTAAATCTTAGTTTATTTATCATACCTGATTTAAATCCAAGGCGCCGGTACGTTGTGTTATGGTTATATAATTTCATCCAGGAAATATCTTATAAGACGAGTATTCGAAATAGAGAAACAAACATGATTTGTAAAAAAAAAAATATTTTCAACTAGCAATAATGACTACCGGCACATGTTTTTACTTCTCCACATATGCTTTTCTGTGATAAGCTTTATCAACAATTAAAGTAAAAATGAAATAAGTGTAAGAAAAAGGAAAAGAAAGGTAAAAATAAATAAGATACATGTAAAAAGAAAGGTCAAACCTTTATCCATTTTTTCATGTCTAAAGACCAGCAAATCACAGGGTTCATTATGTGCTGAACATATCAAGTGCTCAAGATATAATTCTTGTTTTCGCTCATGATAAATCAAACAATCAAAGTAGAGCTTGCGATTTTGTTTTTGTTTTTACTCAATGTACTGAATCTTTTTTAAACACCATCTGTCTGCAATTTAGAGGAAAGGT
>LQRL01143034.1:12265-23627 GCA_001703475.1 Hydroides elegans
TGGGCGTTATAAAAAAAATTGAAAATATCAAACCGACATGCACCACCATTCATTTTCGGAGCATCACGACAACTACCGTCGAATTTATCAACCAATGACTGGTAGCGATTATCATAAGCGAAGTATCATTACAAAAGAGACCACTTAAAGTAACAAAGTAAATATTAACAGAAGCCCTTAATACTAAGTGGCTTTACAAAGATGGGGTGAGCAAAAAGGCAGCATTTAACGTAAACGCGCTAAAATTCTTGAAGAGTATGTGACATAATGAAGTGTCGTTCTAACTAAACGTGTGACCAGCACAAGTGTTAAATAGATAATGTACTTATCTTGGGTGATTAGAATATCACGAGCAATGAATTGATATCTATTTGTAATAACACTTCAGTTTCAAGATCTTGAATTGAATTTTTGCGGTAATAATTTTGAAAAAAAGGACTAATGCGATTACTTACAACTGTTATGCACGAGGTGATATATGCGCAATTTTGCGACACCTCTGAAGTGTTTAGTGATGGTCAATGCGATTATTTAAATATCGATAATTAATAGGCAAGTGGCAGTTATTTACATTTTAGTTTATCTATTATTCGCAAAAGCAGTGCACTGGCACTGAATACACAGTGTAAGCTGGCATTTTCAAGATTTCTTCAGATTTGTCAATATTTGAAAAATCAGAGAATTGCAGTTGTAATCAAACAGTGATTAATGTGAAATAATTGCGTGATAACACTTTCATATTTTGAATATAAAGCTCCATTAAGTTTGAATTTGAGTTCATACGAAAATCGACAAGAGAGTTGAAAAATGAGATGAATAAAATTAGATAATAAAAATATTTTAAAAAGAACCTTAATTTTGTTGAATATCAGGATCAATAAGAAAAACAAAAAACAAAAAAGGATCTTTGAATAAATAAAACTGTTGTCAATGCTATAATAAACAATTATGGTATACTAATGGGGATATAATCGTGTACTCATCGTTTAAACTATTTCCAAACGGATAATTAATAGAAGGTTTTATTGCACAAAGATTTAATCATTAGCAATGACGGAGTCGTACATACACGAAAACGCCATGAATGACTACTATAATTCAGACCCTAACCTGGCCTATTCCTTGGAGTATAGCAACCATCACTATGCATCCCAGGAATATCCATCATGCAGTTACCAAGGATACGTCGAGGAATCCATGGGTACTTCCGCCGCGGAATCACCCTCATCATTATCACTAAGCGACCAGGAGAATGATCCCTTTCGAAGCCTGGAATCGGTCATGCAGCGCGATTTATCGGAAAGCGGAACGCCACCATGTGTTATGCGACAGAGCAGTATTTCCGTTTCCGAAGGTGATGATGATCAATTAGATGGACATGTATCAAATTCGGAATCCTGTTCCAAATCAAAACTATTTAAAGGTGAAAGGAAATTCCCAGTGCGAAAGGTACATCAACGACGGGCCGCCAATGTACGCGAACGACGGCGGATGAAAACTATCAATGACGCCTTTGAACATTTACGCACGAGCGTACCGACGGCTTGCGACGATCGCAAAATGTCGAAAGTGGATACACTTAAAATGGCGATCAAATATATTGGTGATTTGACTGATTTGTTAAAAAGTTGTGGGGACGGAAGTCTACCTGGCGCTAAAACTAAAGCGAATAATAAAATTATGATTCGCTATGCGCATTTATCAGGTGAGTTTAAATAATAAACCTTATTTTAAAAAAATAATCTAGCTAAAAATTATTAAGAGTATACCGTCACTGTTAACAGTCTATTAATCGATGGTTTTGATTCTATCTTTTAGCTCTAGTATTTAAGTAGTTTTAATTCTTTTCAAGTTATCTCAATCATAATCGATAAAAAGTTTTCCAAAAAAAATAATGATAATGACAGACATGCAATTTTTCGTTTTGCTTTCATATTATGTTTCAAAATATAATATCAGCTTAGTTTTTTTAGTTTATAGACTTCTATCCTTTTCACATTTTCAGACCATCCACATGGCATGTATGAATACGGGGGCTTCAACCACTACGCGGATCAGCCATACGGACACTCGCTTTCTTGGGAAGATTCTCGTGAATGTGCTCCAGTGATAAACAATAAACTCCGTGCGCCCTTATGGATACCACACGTTGCTACGGCGCATGATATTGCTTCCATGACGACCGATGGTGCTTGATTGTTGTTGTTATTTATGTGTATTTTAGTTGATTTTGGAATCGGTTTATATAATCTGTGATGGAGAATTGAGAATGAACAGAATCCTGGAAAGAATGATATAGACAATGACAATCAAGAAACGCATTTGGAAAGGCAATTAAAATCAAATGATATGCAAACCGTTCATAGATAATTTTGATCTCATTACGAAAAATAGAAATGTGAAGACTTTGCTTATTGAATATTAGATAAGAAATTAGTTATACACACTGTGTTTTCAAAAACATCAATTGTAATAATAATGTTTACAATTGACAATTATTACTGTACCATATCAATGTATATTATTATAATGAAAATCATTATGTCAAATGATTTTGCTCAATTTGTTCTAGTCGCGTAATTTGCATGTTTTGAATAAATATAATTTTACCAAAAAAATATACTCGGTTTTGCTATCTGAATTCATAAGTTAATTTGTCTTGGATAAAAGACGAAATGAAACAATCTATTTTTTTCTCAGATATAACTATACTCTAAGTTGCTTGTAAAGCATAAGAAGCTTGGAAACATTATGTTTAGAATGATTTACCGATACCTACGAACGATAATGCTATATATTTTGCATGAAACATGTGATTTCTTTAAATCCGTTAACATTGCAGACAGTTTATGCTATCCATATCCATATATTACTAGAATACTATTCATCTTCAAAAATCTATATTTGATTGCAACTGGATTTAGGCAGTTATCATGTAATAAGCCATTTAAAAAAGCAATGATTGGGTCACTGACTGACCGAAATACTACGAACACGTGTTAATATGACACAACATGGCCAAATACGTGGTTTATCAAGGTCACACATATATAACTGTATGAGAATCTATGTTTTATTCATTACATGCATAAGGTCATGGCTACAAACGATTTTGACGGTATTTACATCCAAACAAATCTTGATTTTCAATTGATTCTAAACGAGAAACTTAAGAACGCTCGTTGCACTTTTCAAGTATGGTAAATGCGTGTTTTTGAGTTTATCATAATAAGAAATACTTTAAAATAAAAGAATCAAATATCAAAAGTAAAACCTCTCATGTGGCCAGGCCCTTACACATGGGAAGTGCAAGAACATTACAGGGGATATGTAAGGTTGGTTTTGTGTTGTGGGTGGGGGGAAGGGGGGATGTTGAGAAGTTGTTGTTCAAATGATAGCTTTTGAATAAGAGTTTTATAAGTGTTAAAATATGATCTTCTATCTAAGATTCGTAAATAATATCATCGATCTCTATGAAATAATCCCTCTATTTGAATTATCTGGTGGGTGTTAAATGGATCTGTTCCACAGTCCATTCATCAGTATATGGTATGTTACGCCCATCCGTTGCCGATATTTTATCAATTCATCAATCAAAGATATAATTGTCAACGCTTAATCCAGTTCAGTTTAATAATTCATCATTCGACCTAAAATAAACCAAACATATCCCTTCACCTAAACCAACATAAACCAACCAACCTTACAAATTCCATGTAAGGTCCTTGCACTTCCCATTTGTAAGGACCTGGCCATATGAAACGCGTTTAAGCTTTAAGCCTTGCAAGCGTGGTTTTCAATATATTTCTAATCATGGCAAGCTCTAAAACACATCTATCTTACTTTTATAAATGCAACGAGCGATCTTTAGTTTCTCATAAAGAACACATTGAAAACCACTGTTAGTTAGGGAGAAACGGCTCGTCAAAATCACTTGAAGCCAGACCCTTACGCATGTAATAAATAAAAACATAGATTCCCATATATTTCTATATGCGTGACCTCGATAAACGACGTATTTGGTCATGTTGTGTTATATTAAGAAGAGCACCCCACGAGGTGTTCCTCAAAAAAGGTGTTCCTTTTCAAATTTCATCTAGCTACACAATTTCACAAATGACCTTCTAGCTACAAGAATTTAAGGAACACCTTTTTTATTTCTGTCAATTTTTATCAATTCCTTCTATAGCTTCGGGGCTATTCTTATTCAAAGATATTTAGCTATGTAAAATCAACTAAAGTACAACTAAAAATTGGTCATATATACCAGAATTACTATTTTCACTTTTCGTAAAAGGTGTTCCTCTTGTGATTCTAGCCAGCTAGATGAGCGCAGCGAACTCATCTATCTACAAAAGTAGGAACACCTTTTGTAAAATAATGTTTTTTCCAAAATTGATTATATACGGTTTATTTCAATGTTTCTAGTGGTTTCATGCTCATATAACCACATTTTTATAAAATAGGTCGTGGGGTGCCCTTCTATTAACACGTGTTCGTAGTATTTCGGTCAGTTATATGACTCGATCATTGCTTGTTTAAATGGCTTATTACATGATAACTGCCTAAATCCAGTTGCAATCAAATATGGATTTTTGAAGATGAATGGTGATGTATGGATATGGATGGATTAAACTGTCTGCAATGTAAACATTATCGTTCGTAGGTATCGGTAAATCATTCTACACATTATGGAAACACAAGTTCAATTATTCTCATTAGTTTTGCTTGAAATGCTCACGACATACAATATAATAACCTGGTAATTTTATTGATTTATCTGCATGTATTTTTTTTATCACGTAAGTTTCCATTTAATCCGAAATCATATATTTCAGGTATAATCTGTGGTGGTATATTTCTCTTAATATTATAATGTCGGTTAATGAGGGTCACCTCTTCCTCATCTGCAGTTTGAGAATTATAACACACAAAAAAACATATAAAAAAACATACTTACCTGCTTACGCAGTCTCTACACTTGTTTTGAACCTAGTTTCATATTTTTTAAGTCTTGTAATCACAATGTTCGATGTACAATGAATGACATATAAGAGAAAAGCTCATCTTTCATCCATACTTTCAGTTGTAGTCGGATGTTCTCTACATGCCCTTCATTATTTACTTCAAACCATTTTTCCCTTTTCCTTTCAAACTAATTACAGTCAAAGTCACTATACACTTATCATATAGCCTCTGAATCTCGACCATTTTCTTATATGTATTTGCATGATGTAATGGAGATTCTATTTCCTGTTTTTGATTAAGTGACTAGTCAACCAAGGATCCTTCATGTTGATAAAAAACAAAGGGTAACAATCCCTGTAATTATGGATTCTAAAGACGCTCTAAAGACTGTTATGGTTAATGAAAAAAACATTAATACATATTTCCACGATCGGACAAAGGCATTTTACCCGATGGCCTCTTGATCAGAATGGATATTATCATTCCAAAGGAGATTGAAAAGGAAACAGGGAAAGGATCGCTATGGCCAAAATGACAGGAAATAAGTCACAATATGTCATGCTTGATTCATGTTTGACCTGAAATCAAGGCGAGTAGTATGACACGACACTCGCGTATGTATACCAGATACTCATTGTAATTCATTCACCTATTAATATTCTTCCTTTAAATGTGGGCGCCGAAGATGTGGCCGAAAATATAATCAAACAATTAATTTGAAATATTCATTACTTAAATATGGTTTGACGAATTAATTATCGCTGAATTGACTCTTCTTAATATATAGTCTACTTTAATTAAACAAAACACAGACACATGAGAGTCTCTACAGTCATTGTACTGTATGGATAGCTTAGCTATCGCCCATAGATTCTATTTTGTTTAATTCATAAACTGCTTAACCAAGTTAGCAAATTACATGCTATTTTAAACTTAAATATTGCGTGCTGCACATCTGAAGAGAAACTAGAAGTATTTATATCAAATGGATGCAACGCACTGCAATCATATAAGCTTTCTTAGGGATTCGCTGAGCTTCAGAACGTGCCGTAACAGCCAAGACCCGCAACGGTTCGTGCGTGTCCCATATCTATCCGCTTGCTTTGATACAAGATATAAAGGGACTAGTGCATGGTCATTCAATTTAAGATGTTTAGGGTACGCATCTTTGATCACTTTTGAGCACCTGGGTGCTGGATAGACTTACTCAAAGCAGAATATGAATATTGCATGATAATTATCAACAAAACGAGCTAAATATAAAGATAATTACGCGCGCAAGAGAAGTAGTTTATCTAACTTAAAATATATCACGTTATTCTTTATTGGTATAATTGCTTAAATTGATAGCTATATAGGATTACATAAATCGTGGATCCAGATATATAGGTTTGCCAATGCTATAGAATAGAAGAGCAAACGGGTCGCCAATTTATTATGATGTAAACCATAGAAGAGCGAACCGGGGTGAGGGGGGCGCCGCGCGCGCGCCCCTTTCATTCGAATCTACAAAACATATAAAACTGAAATCATCATTGACAACATCATGAGAAGATAGTGTCTGGTTTCATTTGTAATTTATCTTTATGTGCCTATCCATTGTGTACCTTGGAGCATATCTTTGTTTCTGATCATTACGCAGCGTTCACACAAAACAGGCAAAGATTGCTCGAAACCGATTTATTATAAGACCAATGTCAATTATGATTTATAGTGCATAATTTGAATGTTTAAATTATGCGCAATGAAATTCTAATGGCATTGGTATACGTAATAAACCGGTTTCGAGCTATGTTGTGCCAGGAATCCTTCGATTGTTACCGACAAATGGCTCAATATTCCAAAACGATAAAAAACATAACGTCAATACCATGAAACATTAAGACGATAATGTTGATAATGTAGACTCATCATAAGAACATATCTTAAAACCTGAGATATCATCAAAAACAATCGTTAATATAAATGAAATTTCAAATTAGTGATTCATTGAATATCCTATGAAATACAATAATCGTCAATGATTTAAATTTGTATTTGCGTCATGATTTTAATTACTATTTGGGTGTGACTCTCAAAATATAATCAAGATACACATATTAACACTAAAATAATAAATAATAAAGCAGCATTTCGGAAATAATTCTTATAGTTTTCAAAAAAAAAGCTTGTGTCCGCCATTTTCTAGAAAGCAAACACTTTCTCTCATTGAGTTCTGTAAAAGCTCGTCATATGTATACTACAAACTTGAGTTAAGAACACTGTAACATTAAGTCTATGCAATATACGAAGATGGAAATCTTCTTTAATTAACTGTAATTTGTTGTCTCAGTCTATCTGATATGGACGCTATATTACGTGTCTTATTCGTGTTAATGATATAAGACAATTACCTCAAAAACAAGGCCGTCTTCATCAAACTCCATCAAATAATGTACCCTACATTTCAGCATTCATTAACTCTCAATGACTGACCATCTCAATCATCATTCAGACCAGGATCTCACTCTTACGCGTTGACATATACGTCTTTGTGTCACAACCACTCTGCTTTATCTTATTCTGTCTCTGTCTCCGTAATAGTATATACGTAATCAGGTTGAATACTCCACCCATATTTGAGAAGGAAACAGTGAATATGATGCTGATTAAAGGTGGGTCCTCAGCTAGCATCCAGCACGAGTAGACCACATAGGCCCACCATTGAAACGGATACATCGCAACGAAAAGGAGCATTGCCCTTGCGCTCTGGTTGTACTTGGAGGAACCTTCCTTGCTCGCCCGCTTTGCTGTCTGTAAAAAAATGAGATTATTATTTATCGCGTTGCGGCGTCTCATTAAGAACAGCATGAATGCGATAAATTTTATAAACAATTGTACAACATAAAATTAAAGATAAAATGCACAGTTGGGGCCTGGTCACATTGGAAGCTATTTCTTGCTTTTATTTCCTAGCAAACTTCAGATGTATATCTTACAGGAAACCAAAAACATCCAGCGTTAGGTAGTTTTTTACAGTGTTTTAAAGTTTCCTATAAGGAATACTTTGGAAAAAGGTTTGTTAGGCAATAAAAGTAAAAAAGGCTTCCAATGTGGCCAGGCCCTAATTTACAAATGTAGATCCTACACTACACCGCAAATTGAAAACTCATACAGAGAATATGGTCACTTTTGATTCTCAAATCACATAGGAATATTGCGAAAAAAAGGCAGCAGCACAGCAACAAAATTTAAGAGGTGCTGAAATATTTACAGCGCATTTTCTTGCATAATGAATCACCATATTGACAAGAATCATAATTGAGATTATCTGGTTTACCTGTTTCAGTTTCATCCAGACAGCTCCATAAAATACGACGTTGAATGTAAACGTGACCAGCATCACAACGCCGACGATGTTCGTTAATATCGGCCCTAATCTGGTTCGGTTGTCAACGTAACACCTTTCCCGAAAAAAAAAACATGGTCGAATTTTACAATAACATAAGAATTATCATGCAACAAATCTATAGATTGAATGAATATTGACTAATACCATATCAAAGCTGGTGTTGGCCTTTTGGATAATAGTTTTATTAAATCCCAAAATCTTGCATTAATATGTACGTGTCGCCGTCGGTAACCTGAAAATAACGAGGGTAAGCAGTCCTATATACCGGGGCTTTGCTTTCGAAGTCGCACGGTTGCGTACGCGATTAACTTTTGAATCAGGTAACTTTATTTTTGCCCGATACGCGACAATCTTTTCAGTTCTATATTTATCATGATACACCGCAAGCAATTATTGTAATTATCATAAAGTACGATCTTCTCTGACATTCAATCTTGTTTGTGCTGGACAACGGGTTTCAAATGTCCTTGGTTGCGATGGATATGTTCTATCTAATGGTTTAGACCAATTACTATAATACCGTTCTATTCTTATAATTACAATTTTCGCTAATTTAGTCATACATGTATTTGTTTCTCCAAAGATCTATTTACCGAAATTACATGATATGAATTAATTACAAGATTCTAGAAAAAAAAAGAAAAAAAAACGTTCACATTCTTACTTGTAATCATTTAACAACACTTTCCAAGAGGTTTTTTTTTCAGTTATTTTTAAAATAATGTTTGGGGTTATAGTTGCCCGCGAGCAACTTTTAAAGGTTCTACTTTTCTTCGTCAAAGATCACTCCCGCTCACTTCTTCATTATATATGTTTATATTCGGCGTTTTGTGAATTTAGGAATGTTTTATATTGATACAGAATATATTCCACTTACCAAGATCCGCTCGGTCCCAGATGACCAGTGCTCAATCCGAGAATTCCGAAAATGAGCGGCAGCCCTAAGCTGACAATGAATAATCCGCAGTCATATTTCCCCAATGGAATTTTGGTGTTTTTGACGACCATAACAAACGCATTGATGGCTGTGAACGCAACTATAAGCGACTGGGCGATGACGAATTCATTGAGAAAGAAAGCAAACGCTGTGCATGCCTCATCAGGGGGATGACCTCTGACCGATATCATATAGGAATGGTCCATAATATGCGAAATACAGTAGAGTAAATTACAAATCACTAAATATATGACGAGTCGCTCTCCTATGGGTCGGTCAAAGAACCGCTTGACGCTCGTTATTTTTGGTGTTTGAACCATGAATATTAGGATTAAAACAGCGACGCAGCAAATGCAACTGATTGGTAGAACGATGAGCGCAATGATATGTATGAGGTCGAAATGCCAACCATCGTCTAATCCATCGGGTATGACTGTATATACGTGCTCCATCATTAATTGAGGGATGTTGAACAAGTTACATTAAGAAATTTAAAAAAAAAACTGTAAAAAAAATAAACAAAACTGTTTTTAATTATCCATGGGTAAATTGAATATAGTCTTTATCTCATTTTTTTTATCTCATATGAGATATTATGATTTATATATATCCGTAAAATGTATTTATCACATACCAACATAGTTATATATATTTTATAACATTATATAATGATTTTGATCTCTTTCCACATCCGAGTTTAATCTATTTCAATTCGAATTTGCAATATATGTTTCTTCTTTCAATAAATAAAATAGTTCTTCTTAAGACAATGTGACTATCGGCTGGGATGTCCCTTTATGGCCGATTGTGATGTTTCATTGTAGGTGCTTACAGAATTCTAATGGTTCACTTTTAGACAATAAAGCGAGTCGTTGCGATTACGTTTCCACGCAAAAGTGAGCTCATATCAACGAGAGTATCCATTACGGGTGAGAGCCTGTCTATAGAGCACATATTTATGTCCACCATAAATCTCAGAATCACCCGGATTTTCGCTGCTTAACACTCAGGTTGATAGCTTAACAATAGGAGATAAAAACGTGTAAGATTTGACAATTGAAAGCGGTTGCAACAGAAATATCTATTAAATAGATTTTTGTTGCTGATTGGATTGTTGCATATGAAAGCGAAAAATGGGTTGTCAATATATTCGGACCCGTAATAGCGATTCTTTCAATATTCCAAAGAAACGCTTTTATACATTTTTCCGACCAAGCCCATTCTGCAAAGAATGATCACATATATGTTATTTTGAATTCGTTTTCTAAAGGTCTGTTTATGCTGAATGTTCGCAGCTTTTTTTAAAAAGTGGTTTTCTTTAGAAAAATATGTCTGGATATACATGTAGGGTGACTGACGTTTGTGTATGATTATATTGAAATTGATTATGTTTTCAATCATCCGTGAAAGTTTGATTGCAATATATTCAATGGTTTTCGAGAAAATTACCATTTAGTACAAAATCGCAGCTCTCTGTATTGAGAGCTGCGATTTTCATCTAAACACAATTATCTCAAAAACCACTGAATATATTGCAATCAAACTTTCACAGATGATTTAAAACATAATCAATTTCAATATAATCATACAAAAACGTCAATTTCCCCATATCCAGGCATAGTTTTCTCAAGAAAACCACTGTGAGAAAAAGCTGCGAACATTCAGCATAAACAGACCTTAACGCCCTATTTTTGGTGGTAATTTGGTTATACATATTTGACCGCCAGTTTTATGTTTGGACGTCGTTTTTAACATTCAGTGGACATTAATGGAATACGTTTGCTAAGCCATCCTTAATGCGGCATCGTAAAAGCTTTGCATTTCGTTTTTATGCAAGTTTAAGGGTAGGAATTATATGATAAATTATATAAACTGGTAGACTGAATTTTGCTCTAGAACGATGCACTGATGTGATCCAGACATGTTATAATTGAAGGGCTCCGTGCAACAATGTGTTAAGTCTGATATCGACGTTTCGAGAAAACCCCAGCTGAAGATATTGAAATAAAACTGAAGCTAGCATAGTTATTTATAGGCCGATTTCTATGCAAAAAGCATGTGGTGAA
>LQRL01143037.1:0-11789 GCA_001703475.1 Hydroides elegans
TTTTAGGGAGCCAAAGGGCTCCCTGGCCCTCGGATCAGGGAGTCATTTTCAGATTAAGGGAGCCAATGGCTCCCGGCTCCCTCCTAGGAAAATCCCTGCCATTAACTTGTATATAAATATTTTTTAATCATCATATCAGCATTAATCAAATGCAATATTGTCTTTACATATATTGAAATATCTTAATTATGAAATTTAAAACAATAAGGCGATTAAACAAACATAACATGGAATTAATGGAAATCGCAACAGGATAGACTATACCATTTTTTCACTATTTTTGAGATCTAGAAAACATACAACTCACCTATCATTGTGATTTCCTTGTTCTCGTCGCCATTACTGGTACTCGATGTAGTCACATCTTCAATCAGCATTTCTTCTGATTTCACTGGTTCACAAACCTTTTCCTCTTTCTTAGTCTCATTTGCTCTCTTGTTCTCCCTGAGCTTGGGCTCTTCTGGTTCAATGATTTCTTCGATCAGAGGCATGGTTGTAGTTTAGGGCAGATATGTAATTCGGCTTTATTCAATCTGAAATCGATATGAATAATCAGACGTTTATTTACGGCTGTACTCAAAATTGAAATTGTTTTAAACCCTAAGATTGTTTGGGATGGCGAATAACAAATCTGAAAAAGCGTCGAATTGCTAGCTTTAGTATACTAAGCTGTTTATTTAGCTTCATATAATATGTATTTATGTAGGCAATAAAGAAAAGAATGTATATAAAACAATAGCAAAACCTATTTAGATATTTCATTTTGATGGAAACAATCTCTGACCGAAAACGTATCGAGATATCTAGGGCTGGTGGATTTGAGGAAATATCTAATATATACCATATTTTACTAAAAAAAAATGATGCGGTGGCTAACACCAACGCCCCCAACCCTTATTCTTACTTTTCATCCCATTCATTCCCAAAAAGGGATCTTGAGGTCCACAATAGATTTTTACAGTTTAGTGGAGAGATTTAATTTAAAATGCTATACTCTACATCATTCATCGTGAGATTGTAATATCATGACATACACGACAACTTATATATTTATAACATTATGTTGAGATTAATGCAAACATTTCGATTATATTTTATTTTTTTTTGTTTTGCGACTACGGCAATATAATCTCGATGGTATTTGCATACGGGTCGAAATCCATACATGTATTTCGTTCCAGAGATATATTCTCCGCTGAACAATTATCTTACATCTTGAAAACTATGTAACCATTTTTACAAAGAGTGTTAAGGCCAAGGCATCCATAAGATTCGAGAACGAAATTTCATGCCAGACCTATATTTTCCGCTTAACCTTAATCTCCTTCTGTTTTACATGGTATTTTAAGTAAAAATCATGGTAAAGGATCATGAGAATAAAGGTCTTGTCGGTGGGCTTCCAAAAAGGAAACACGCGGTTTCCTACAATATATGCAAAATATAAACTAAATAACCTGTTATTAAGAAATATAAAGACATATAAAGCTTCACAGTAGCTGTTATATACTGCCTGAATGCGATTCAAAGAAATACACTGCTGGACTTCAGCTCGAAATCCTTTGTATTGTTTCTTATGCTTAGGTGATTTTTTTCTTTATAAAATGTTAGTCATTCGCAACGTGATATTGTAATGGACAATGGATTTGCGCGAAACCAAAAAAGAGTCAGGGTGCTAATTCGTTAACACTAATCCATGGGAGAAAGTCAGACATTATTCATAGTAGGCAATATGTCAACTTCGAACTTTGTTTTCACTTAACCTTAAAATGTTACATCATAATAAAAATAATTAAGCTGGAATATCGCGATTGTATTAGGTCAGCTCTTCATAGCTTGTCAAGTGCAAGGTTATATGAAAATTGCAATTTTTAGTCATATCGTCGTTCTCAAACAAAATAAAATCTTGCGTACCCTTGTACAGATAATTTAATGCATGAATGTAGTCCTCAGAACGAAAAGGTCTCCAAATAAATCTAAGCATCAAATTTGATCTTTGGACTGATGCTTATGTCTTCAATAGATTATCGGTTATTTTGTTGCTTTAATAAATTGAGTCATAACGGAATTTTCAATAAACTAATTGAACTTAACTAACTTAATATCGAAATAATTGCAGAGATATCAAATAAATAAGAGAATGCACTCAAAAATATTAGGACCATAACCTCCAGGAGTACCCAACGAAAGATTGTTAGAAGTGTGTTATTAATATGACTTATTTTTATATGAAACGAATTCATTTGTAGCTTAAAGTGGTGAAATATTATTTCTTTGACTGAAAACTTTATTATTTTGTTTGCCAGCCAGGAAAGCCCGAAAATCGTTGCCAGCAAAACGCTGCCAGCAAAAAGATATACCCTTCAATGCTTCATGTCCATCTGAAATTAGTATGTACTCTTTTTAAACCCCTAATTTGCTCAAAACTGAGCTAACATCATGTAATAATTGCATTTTATGGACTTTATTTCTTGATATAAAACAAAAAGGAAATTGTTATCTTTATTTTATTCTGTGAAAATGCCAGTAAGGATGACATCTAGCAGAATATATATTTCACCGAATAAATCGCTGGGTACTCCTGAACCTCTAACATTAAGTTGTTCGATGTTGACCTTTAAAACTTGGAATCTCGCGGATCGCTCAGTTTTGACAGGGATTCGAAACATGACTTATGTGAACTAATGTAATCTGCTTCACTTCATAACAATAAGAACAGTGAATATCATTAAGTATTAAAGTGGCAATCACGTTTAGTCGAACAAGTCTGGACATTAAACCTTTAACTACATGTAATTAACAATCCGTCTGGATGAACACAAAGTAATCAAATTATTCTTTCTGAAAATGCATTAACTAAATACATCCGTTGACATTATCAATGGCTAATACCCTCTTTTCAGCAAAATAATAATTATTATAATATACAGATACTAAAACTTAACAAAACCTTTAGTGTTACCCAATAGAGTTTAGGATAATTTGCAGTTTTCATGCAGGCCATTATTATTTAAAAAGAAATTGTTCGGATGCAATAGGCCATTTATATTTAAATTGATATACAATTACGAAACATTTACTGCCGTCTATGTATGTAATAAATACAGTGTTCAATCTAGGATTCTGAATTAGTGCGTTGAAAAACGCACTCAAATTTTGGGAGTGCGTGATTTTGAAAATCAGTGCGTGATAAATTTATCTATAGGCTACATCCATATACGTCTATATATTGATTATATAAATTATACACATGTATATGGAATACCTGTATATAAGTTAAACAATGTGGAAATGCATAAAATATTCTTTTACAAATGAACATGCACAGCGTTTGACATAAAACTCGGAATCGACTATCAAGATCTCGTGATCGCGTTCGCGCGACAAACTTGGAAAAAGTTTGTTGCCCAACAAAAAAATTGGTCACACCACACATATTTGTTTGTGAATTCAAAGTTGCTATAACAAGAACAAAATGTCTCACTTAATTGCGTAGGCTATATCTATTATCAAATGGAGTAAAGCAGCAAATCAAAATATGTATAAAATATATAATGACAAAATCAATTATGTGACGATTTCCTCAACTTCGGAACGGTTGAACCAATCGACGTCATCTCTACTTACAGCAAGGTAGAAGCGCCGAGAGCGTGAGCAAAAAATATGAAGGGTTTTAAATGTTCGACATTTTTTAATATGAGACATAAACTAGCAAAATGTAAGTCATGAAGTAGGCATCAAACTTTGACAAGTTATTGGTACATCCCAAAACATGGCCGAGAATGCGATCGTACGATCGCTGATATTAAAAGTTACATGCGTGACAATTTATATTAATTTTTAATTAGACATTTTGAACCATTGGAAAATCTGAGAATATAGAGTTTAGGCCTACAACTGAAATGAAACCGCGATCCTTTTCACTTAGAAACTTCTACGAATTCAAATGTTTTAAGCTCAAAATTTTAATCTTCATTTAGAGAGCAATTTTCCGAATTTCAGTTGCTGAAGTCCATTTAAGCTATGATAAATGAAACGAAAACACGTGTTCAAATTTATAGAGATATCGAAATAAATTCGAGATATTCAATATTGCAATATATCGCTATCATTAATTTAAAGTTGTATTATGTTAAACACGCACTGCCTCAAATACAGTGCGTGATTTTGAAAAATGAGTGCGTGAAAAAAACGCGCTCGATTTTTCAGAGTGCGTGATTTTGAAAATCAGTGCGTGATTACGCACAAAACGCACTCTAGATTGAACACTGTAAATATTATATATTACCATATTATTTACTGATATATTAACATTAGTAAAGCGTAAAATTAAATAAGTCTGACAAAACAGGGTGTAACATAAGCCAGAATGCTGCATCGGTAATTTTTCGAGGGTACATAAATTCATCCTCGGTAGATTCGATTTTGCCTCGGTATTTCTCGAGAGATTCCCTTTATTCTCCCTTGGTATTCAATTTCTCCCTCGGTAATTTTTTGAGAGTACCTCAATTCTACCTCGGTAATATTGATTTACCCTCGAAATTACCGAGGGTTTCGACCCTTATGCTACACCCTGCAAAACAACAAGAATTTCGTTGAAACTCTTATGTACGAAATCCTTCAATAATGCCCTGTATGAGCAAAGCGTTGATCAAAGCTTGCTTTATTTACACCATTGTTGTATTAACAACGAGCCCAACGGGTTATCATTTTAGTTTTTGTACATTTAGGCGAAATACTACGTTTTAATTTTAGTATTGTGTTGATAAGGGAAAAGGAAAGGAATATGAAATTAATATAGCAAGGAGTAATATTATGATAAAAATTGAACGCATGCACTATTAAGCAAATTTGTGAGACTATAGCAAATAAATGCGGCCAATCTCTATATATAAAGTTAATTCGCTTCACAATATCAGTAAATGTGTTTCGAAAAATGCAAAAAAAAACTGTCTACTATTGTCAAAAGGAGGGCAATAAAATATAGGATACACAACATAGACTACAATGAAGAACGCTTGATAAATACATACATCATTTTCAAAAGGGACCCAAAAAATGAAAAAGAAAGGAATGAAAACGCCAACATTTAATTAGGCAACGCTTGGCGATAAAAAGACCGATGAATAATTAAAACATATTGGTTACCGTGATTTTATTAACTTATATTCCTAATTAAACGCAGTCATAACCTGTACCTGAATTATTAATTTCACATTATCACTTTCAAGCCATTTCAAGCCAGTCAATAACCATAGAATAATCTCATTTCTGGGTAATCACTCGCAAGGCTGTTAATAATCCAAACAGTAAAAGCATTTAAAGCAAAACTGTTTTACTGGTCAGGCTACATAAATATAAAGGCCGTGCAATATTATCAGATTGATTACACTTTGTGACGAGGGTATAACATCGGCTGATTATTACACTCCCGTGCATTATTTGGATTACTCACATGGAAAAAGGCAGAATTGAGAATATCACGAACTAAATATAACGGCTATTTATAGAAAAGTGAGTAAATAAATTGGTCGCAGATGCATTCAACGGTTACAGTGAATTGCAGGATACCAAGTAATATGAACATATGTTGCCCAAAATATTATACATTTATTTTTGTGGATAAAATCTATCATATTATGGTAAAACCGGCGTCCATGTGATATACCAAGGATTCGAAAACTTTTTGAATAGTCGATTTTAGTGTATATATGTTTGTTTTTCAAGAACAGTGACATAAAATGATTTGAGTGATCGAATTGGATAGCCTAGAAGATATCGAAACATTTGTAAAAGAACTTATTTTATTCATTTTAACACAATTTCGTCTTATTTCGACTTATTTCGTAGTGTGATTAAAAGCTGAAACAAAATCCTTGCGCGAATCGTCAAATATAGACATTATAACATTGGACTATAACTAATTGAACATATCACGGATTTTGGAAAAACGACAAATTCAGAGGTCACACTCAGCTTTTATATTGATAGCCAACATGTATAGCATCTACAACCGCTGGTTAACCCTGTTGCTCCTGTTCATCCTAGCCATAACGGTTTACTACAGGACCTACATACCCAGCGTCTATATTCTTGAAACAATCCCAGTGAACGTCAATCCCTACCGCGCCAGTATCACCAACAACCCTATCCTACCAGATGCAAGTATAGATGACAATGACAACCGACCAGACCCGACTCACAGTGGTAGTTATGACAGCCAGATTTTGCACTTTTTACCACAATTCAAAAACCCGTGTTTTTTACGCAACTACGATGCATCAGTGACGGATAAGACTTATTATCGTAATAAAGCATTTATTGCTCGATTGGAAAAGAAATATGGATATGGATTGAGACAAAATCTACACCGCGCCACCATTTCGGTGCGTCATAATGACGGAACCGTGGAAACGAAACAATTGAGTTGTTTGCCCTATTATTACGTCATGGGTGTGGCCAAGACCGGATCGACTGATTTGTACGAGCGACTGCTTTGGCATAAAGACATCGCAAAAGCTGTGAGGAAGGAAAATGCTTATTTCAATACACACAGGTAAGGAGGGTTATATTTGTTTTTATCTTTTATTTTTATCTAACAACATTTTTTTATTTGAGGCACAGATATACAGAATCACGCAAGCTGCATTACGAAAATGCCGACTCCCTATCAATGTGTAGATTCTAATATTGATGTATCTGTATGTAAAAGTAACTCAGTGTAGTTATCAAACTGCGACCATGCCCTAATGGCGATATATCACGTGTTTCCCTCTTTCATTTCCCTTCACACTCTATAGGTTCAGGAGCTATACGATTACGTTAATATGAAACGGGATGATATACCCATTACCAATCATAATTATACTGAATATGAACCATGCCCTTAGAGCATTATGTATCTTTTTCCCCTTTCTTTGCACCCCCTTTTCTAGTATAGATTCGAGAACCAAATGGTTTCGCATCATCAATTCGCTGACTTGATACGGGATAATATACATGTAATCCATTAATGTGATATAAAATAACAACCGTGCCCTAATAAAATAGCCACTTTCCATCACTTAGGTTCAGACTATACGGTCTCTGATTACGTGAACAACCGTTCCCTAATTAAATCACAATTTTCCATCCTTTAGGTTCGAGAACTATACGGTCTCGGATTACGTGGACGTCTTTGACCCGGCGGCCGAGAAAATGCGAGACTTGCTACCGGAAGCGACATCGAGCGGGAACCCAGTGCAGCTCATCGTGGGAGATCATAGCACCAACACGTTTACGGCGCGAAGGTATTATAAGCCAGGTTAGTAGAACTTTATAGGAGTTTCCTTTTTTAATGTAACTATATTATCGTAAGAGAGAATAGGGCATCATACATGTATACTGGGAATAAATTGAGCACGTTCGCCCACGGGATAAAAAGAATATATTATACTCAATTAAATCAATATTTGCTTGATATTTGACGTGATAAATCCATTTTTGCAGATTTCATTTGTAACTATCGTGAAAGATAGCGGAACTAATACAACGAGCAGAATCAAGTGGAACAGAGCAAATATATATATTCTATAAACTGAATGTGGGCGCCACATCATACCAAATACGTAGCCATACACGGTATCAAGTAATTTGTCATTACAGTCAGGGGACATGCATTTTATTTTCTATGTTATCACCCTTCAATACAATTCTTAATATCTTCAAATACATTTTGCCTCACACAGGTCACACCGTAGACGGTCACCTCCTGCCCAACTCCACAGCCGAATTCATCAAACTCCTCAACCCCGAAGCCCGCTTCATCGTTCTCTTTCGCAACCCTGTCGAGCGGGCCTACTCGCATTACAAAATGCACTACGCCAAGTCACCCACTCATTTTCATAATGGAGTCGTACAGGCAACTAAATGGATCACACGCTGTTTCGAGCGAGAGGGATTTTCAGAATATTGTTTATATACGGGATATCCCAAGCATGAACTGGCACGTGGTGAAACAAGTGAGAAGACGGATGATTATTACGATGGTTTGACGTCGGTGCGGCACGGTATTTATTACGCTTACGTAAAAGATTGGTTGCGATACTTTCCCAAACAGCAGTTTCTATTCATGCAATCGGAGGAATATTATTCGGATCCATATAAAGCGGTGACGGAAAAGGTTTTTCCGTTTCTTGGGTTGAACCCGCTACAATGGTACAATCAGTTCGCTAAATTATTTATCAGTAATCAACATGGGGTTCATGTAACGTCGCGTTTGGTAAAGACGGGAGAAAAGGATATTAATACACAATATAACGAGCCAATGTTTAATGGAACAAGACAGTTGTTGGAAGATTTTTATCGAGAATATAATGTCAAACTTGCCGAGATTTTAGATAACGATGCATATCTGTGGTAATCATGTCCGACGAAATTGGCGGTAGAAATAGAATAATGTCGGATATAAGAATAACAATAATTGAAATCAACGAAACACTTATCTAATTGCCGGAACAACACTTTCTTCAGCAGTAAAGAGATACAATATCATTTAAAAAGGCAAAACATAAAATGTTGCACTTGCTACTAGCATAGCATATGAAACATATAATTTAAGTGTTGATGCTAATCATGGTTCAGCCGAGAGGCACTATATAAATAACGTCTGTGCAGCGCTGAGGGACAATAGTAAAGAGTGGGTAACACAAATTACAATAATCATCATTTTATTTAATACATGTATAAAAAAAATATTTGTGTTCAAATGAATTGGTCCAACTTAGTGTCTATGAATGTTTTCTAGACATGAGGCATAAGTTAACCAATATCGAGCTTAGTTATACCGAGCACATTCATGCTGTGATTTTAGAGCTACATTAAATACACATTTTATGAATTAAGTTATAAGTGTTATTGTTAATTAACGTTTTAGTGGAAGTTCTATGCTAAGGAAAAAAGGTAAAATAAACATATTACACCGTCTATGGTAACACACACAAACTTTTATCGTTATATAACGGTATCAATATGCAATATTCAACATACATCATATGTAAAATGTTGAAATTACCAAAAATGTCTTTTAGATATGGCATGAAGACAAATGTCATTATCTATAGTGAACATCTAATTTACATGCAGCTGAAAGACACTTTTCGGCAGTCTTTATAAAACTTAATGTCAATAAACTTTGGCATCCTTGCTTTGACTAAGAAGTTTGGAAATTCACAAAATGCACCCAAGTATGACTCTTTAAGCAAATAAAATGCACGATTAGATATTTGATATCCTTGTTTTTTTTTATATATATATATAGAAGTTTAGGAACATATATAACGCACCCAAGTATGACTCGTTGAGCAAATCAAGAGCATGAGTAGTCTGAAGCTTTAAATATACAAATATTAAGTACTCTTAAAACAAAATTGCAGCATCTGAGACTTATTTTAAAATGCTTTCATGTAGAACTTCCCCCAACCATTCATAATCAGGGTGACCAGTCTCCCGTCAGTTTCTAATTCCCTGATTTTCCCTAACGATGGTCACCCTGATAGTCTACAGAAGGCGTTTCGCATTCTACTTTCGATACCAAAATTTGGGTTCGGGTACCCGAAATATTGCATTATGGGAAATCAATAAATCTAATATTTATTATTTATAAGAGGTTGACATTTATCGGCCATTTAAAACCTTTAAATCAGTTGTTTTAAATCAGCAACCTTTAAAGATGATAAAATAACTGCGTATTCTAATGAGTTATTATAACTTAAACCCGAAGGAAAAGATATCTTGAGAAATTCGGATAGGGTATAGGTTCGGGTTACACACGTAGGGTATGGGTTTGGGTACACACTTCAGGTAGTCGGATTGTTAAATATCCTACGCGACACAGCCCTACAAGACATAAATTGTTCACAAAAGTAAAACCACTTCTACTCATGCAACACAAAGCCTATCTGATGTACGACGAGGAACAATTCTATGTTGTTGGTATAAGGGAATGAAAGAAGCTATCGATTACAGATAAATGATATATTATATGATAAGCAACATTCATTAGACAAGACGTGGTGACCTCAGCCGCCCCGATATTCGAAAGTGTGAGTAAACTTGGCACCTTTATTTGACAACTTGACACCCACCGCTTTCGGTTCACCGAATAAGGTCCCAAGATCGTTCACTTCCCTAACATCAACCTCTAATGTTCAATACCAATCACATTACTTAAAAGCCCCCACCTAATCAAGTCCCGTAGCAGAACAGCGGCCATTTGCTTAAAACAAGACTGTCCAAGGACAGTGTGCCACAACTTGCACAGCTTTTTTTTTTTTCATTCTTAAAACTCAATCATAAAATTGAATGTTTTAAAGCATCGCAGTAAAGCAATAAATGGGCTTACTTCAATTCAAATTAGAAATTTGTAGTTGAATGATTAGAAATATTTGCCTTGGTTAACACAAGTTTCAGTTTATAACTTGGGATATAGATATTATCATTATCATTATTTGGCAGTGCATGGTTATCCTTGTTTGTGAGTTTATTTATACTTAAGAAATTCCATATATGCAAGAGACACATTTTAGCGAAAAAAAAAACATTTGTACTGATGAATGAATGCACACCAAGTATCTAGACCTCCCTATTTTTTAGGATATCGCAATTCAAGTATCTTCTGATCCAGTCCCCACCATGCAATACCATTTCTTGATAAATGAAATCTGAATGGGTAATAACGAGTATAATTGTATCTCTTATTTTAGTATGTTTTAAGATAATTAGCGCATAGAGCTTTTTGATAGAATATACGCGTTACAAGTGTATTCAAAAAGATTAAGTTGTATATACTATTGTGCTTAAGATGCCATAACAAATAAAGGAAATGAACGAATAAAAATGCATTTATTGATGATAATACGTCATTCTGTTCAATCAAAATGCCACACATCATATTATAAGCATAGTAATATCTTAAATTTATGTTTCATACATGTAGTTTAAATATCAGTCGATAATATAGGATACAACGGCAAATCTGCAGAGGAATCTTCACAGTTTGAAATAGCAAATCATGAGAACCAATAAAATGCCAAACAATACAAAAATAAATGTGATAGGGTAACATGAATAACCCGTCGTCGAATGAAATGAAACATTCATCATTGCAAATAATTCAAAGGTGTATTTATTCATGGGCGTCTAAGGGACCATTTCGCCAACAAATAGTCAAGTCACTATATGTAACTATCCTCGTCATCATCGCTCTCTATATGCCGATCGATTTCGGCTTTATCGCTATCACGAAGTTTTTAAAACTTTGCCCTATATCAAGCCAATAAAACACTCCATTGAATAACCCCTTTTGAATCAATCTTTTAGATATAAAGCGTTGCCTAGCAATGTGACATTGATGGACAAGCTAGGTCTACTACAGGCATCTATACTTAGCCATTAAACAACTAGCAAGCGATGCCTATGTGTCAAATTGGACTCATATGTCTGTAGAATTGGACAGACTGTTGGTTAGATCTACATGTTATCCAAAAGATCATTCCTCGCCTGATATTTAACATAACAAGCCGAATAACATCGAAAAATGTATCCATAATCAAATACTCAATATGATATTTTCAATGTATGTTAACATTTATGTAAAGCAAGTTTTTTAATATACCATTTTCCCAGATCTAAATGATAATATTGTATACATGTGTATCCCTTATTCATATCAAATGTTGAGTTGACCCCGCATAAAGTGTTTTGTTTGTGCTGTTTAACAATCTAGATAGAACCATTGCAGGCGATAGAATCTA
>LQRL01143037.1:18389-33966 GCA_001703475.1 Hydroides elegans
ATAAGTTAAAGAACAAATGTAATGACCATTTTCTCCATCAATAAGAATGGTTAAGAGATGTCGTATCAACCAACATGTGAATTGGGTGAAAAAATGTATATTGTTTAATTATTTATGACAATGCCATGGACGTACTAGAAAAAGGTTTAAATTTCTAATAGAAAATAACATTATGTATACACATTAATGGCGGCTTGCTGGTTCCATTTTTAAGGGAACATAAACTGGGTCCCATGAAATTCTTTTCAAAATGAGTTAAAAATATTTCATGATTATTTCGTATTATCCTAAATCAAGAACCGCCGTATGCTAAATTGTGATCAGATAATGATTAATAATTGTATTTGTATTATTGGGATGCATCCAAATATTTTCATAGTAAAATTGACTTTGAATGTTTTGTACGAAATGAATTCGCATGAATCGTTTCATTATACGCCGGATTGTTTGTGAATTTTATTTTTCAATTTTCCAATCAAAATTGAGGTTACAAAACAGGGAATGTTGAGAAAAAGTGACGAATCAAACGAAACGACAGATAATACGCATTATTGTCGGCAACAAGGTATACAATAAGGTGAATATCAATATTACATAATTATAGTAATGAGCCTCTCAGTGGGTACAGTTATCGGTGATACGCAATAATGGTATAACCGGTAAGCGGGTTTACAGTAGGACTGTGCATGTATGTGCAGTATTTGTATAGCGCACATAGCGGATGAGTATCAGTACTCAACTGTTTCTTTGCAATAAACTATAAGACATATTTAGGATAACATTTATAAATAGGAGGAATTAATATATTTATCAGAGTTTATACGGTATGACTCGAATATAAGTATGTATGTCCGATATTCACTCACTAAGAATTGAATTTTATTTTGTATAAATATTTTTCAACTGTGACTGAAAGGACAATCTATATTGTATGTCATATTTTATCCCAACTTTTTTTTATAGATATCTAAATCAAATCATGCATCTTCGTCCTTTACTTATATATTCATGTTTAATACAAATCTACAAATGGATGATGGTTTCTTTAAACTAACAGTATATGTTGTGATCTTATATTTTGTTTCCATCTTTTTATTAAATGGCACTAATTCATACGGATAAAAAACTAGGACATTGGACAATATCACTATATAGAATAGAACCTAATCGAGATTTGGATTAGAAATGTCTGAATTTCCCTTGTAAAAAATGCCCTACCCTCTTTTAAATTTAAAACAAACATAATAACAGGTTATTTTCCATGGTTTAAAAAATTGAAAAAGCTCCAAGATATACCAGAAAAAAAACTCAGTCAAAAAGTTTGAGTTTATGTTTTAAGGGGAAGGGTAGATTAACAAAATTATTGTCAAATTATATTCATTATACAAAAGATAGAACAAAAAATGTAAAAAAAAACGGTGAATTCCAATAACGGCAGTTATATCATTTAAAAGGAACAAATAAACAGACTGTGTTTCGTCCATCAAAGCACAACGTTTGATAGTGTTAATAATTGTTAAACAGCATAAACAAAAATATATTTAATAACAATGTACTAAACAATTGTTTGATAACAATTTAATGTCATATTTAAAGTTAAATTGCTGTTTATCCGTTGATAAAACGCATCAAAATCATCAAAATGCATAGCGCATCTATGCTCTTTTACCGCTTTGTCGAAAATGCACCCCGTCGTGAGGCGTTTTAGAGGGCCTCATTGACCTTGAAATTGCGTCGCCTTCAAATAAGCAATAAAGCTTAGCCCAATAAAAAAACACTTACGTTTCAGAAGTTTCATTTGTTTGCGTCTTGTCTGATTGTGTATTGGTTTTCTCCGTCTCACTATCACTGCTCTGGGCGTACGTCATCGTTATACCTTGAATAGAAATCAAAGATGCTAAATTTGAAAATGAAAATGATAAGATTAGTTAAACAACATAGCCTACCCTTTTTTGGCCATATTACCTAAAAAAATAGACTGTGATACTAACACGGACACCAATCGATCTCTTCCCCCACTCCCCTCCCCATACAACACTGTGGAAAGGTGTAGATAGTGGCAAAGGGTGATTTCAATATGAACCATTAGGTGGCCTGCTAACTTTTAATTCTTCGATGTCATTTTGATATCTACCCTTATCTTAAATTTGAGAATTCTAATCCATTTATTGGTTCTTCCTTTTAACCTGGTCTCTTTTTAACTGATATGGTTATACTTTTTATCATTATATGATTGATTAACTTAAGGTTTCATTTTTTTACTTAATATACCATTCGTATAATTTGTAATAAGGGAAGAAAAGCCCAACTGTGATGTCTGTTTCGTAAATTTAAGCTGTTGAAACTCAACAATATTTTTTATTCAAATACGCTCTACTTACTATAGAGTTGGCACAATTATATACCTTTTTTTTCAAATGCTTCTTCGTTGTGGTTTAATGTTATTCCATCATCGAAAATATATTAATGTGTTAGCCGTTTGCATATTAAACTAAAATATGAAAAAAAAACTGCTTGTAAATACAGTTTCAATAAAATGTGTTACGCAAGTAATTGTTTCTCTTCACAAAGAGCTCTCCGCAACACTTCATGCAAAATCCCGTTAATCCCTATTAAATAAACTCAACATCATCAGGTCGAGGATGTCTCCCAAAACGGAGACGTCTCCGAAAATGGAGAAAAGCGTCTCCGTTTTCGGAGACGGTCGCCTGATTTTGTATATTTAGTGACATATATTTTTCAACAGGGTAATAAATCAATCACATATATTAAATTTCACAATTTTATTTATATATCAAATTAAATATATTTTGATGCATAACATGCGACAATATCACAATTAAACAAGTGAAGCTAAACAGGATATGGAGTCCTAAACATTGATGAATGGGGGAAAAATATACATTATTAAATTAGTCAACTTTTTATTTTGATCCATAGTTCTAGAAACAACGATTTGGCAAAAAACACGAATGGAGATTCAAGCAAATATACTCATATAAACACTGACCAATTTTCATGAAAATGTATATTCTCTGAATTTGTTGCACATGCGTTTCTTTGTGAATCTTTACTTCTTGAGATGTGGTATAACTTAAAAAATGAATTTTGAATACAACTACATTACTAATCAAATATAGCAATTACCAAATTATTGGATAATAGCAAGCAATTTGAATCGATTTTTTTATTAATATCTATTACGAAAAAAGTGAAAGTATTAAAATGTGTTCCTGAAACACTAAGCTAAAAAGGATTTTTTTCAACATTTCCAAGCCAATTAAGAGTGGCTAAGGAACAACAATTGTGAGGAACAGCTTGTGAGGTGCTGTAAGTGCACTGGGCTATAGTGGTATAAGTAAAAGAGGTGTTCAGTTCAATGTTTTACACTTTTATATCTATACAACTTTTATATCTATACAACTTACAGGCTTCTTATTTTAACAGACGTGTGATGTGAGATCTATGTTGATGATATTTAAATCACCAGCGATTTGACCAACTGTAGCGAGCCCTATCAATCATACCATTGGTTGGGTCGTTCCAGGCCTTTTGAGGATACGCTTCAGACCAGCTAGGGTCTGTATGGATTTCTTCTGTAGCTCCCTTGTCAAGATGCCACAAAAACTTTAATCCATGGGGAGGTATCAGGTGACTTGGGCCTCCACTCTTCCGGTGCAACATAATTTATATCGGTGTCGTCGAGATGCTGCATCGTCCATATTGACGTATCGCAAGATGCGCTGTCTTGGTGGTACACCATGCTGCTTTTCAATTCTCCTGGAAACAAACTCGGTTCCATTTTTCTCACAAAAATGCCCAGCACGTTTTGAATATAGGTATCCAAGTTCACATACACCTTTTTATCGCTTAACACAAGGCTAGTTTTCCTATGAGCACTCACTCCAGTCCAAACCATGATTCCAGGAGTAAATACGTCGTGTTTCATTTACATCACATTATGCCATGGTTGTTGACACCGTCAAACGTTATAAACCCACCTTTTTCCATAGCTCATTCTGAGATAAAACATTGCCACGTCAGTGATATATTTTGTCCAGTTTCCTGCGCTGAGTAACAGGTACAAGCCTCCAGGCTCTTATCCGTCGTTTTTCAACCTTGGCCTTAGTATGGTGATGAACATACGGTTTTTTCTTAACTGGACATTTGATTATAGGTTTGATAACATGATTAAAAGTTCCTATACTTAATCCTGATTTATTCACAATATCGCGCTTCGTGGCTGGGTTTGTTTTTAAAATCATAGTCCGGATCTTCTTGACCACATCGGGAGTAGCCCTGGGATATCTTCAATTATTCACGTATTTTTTCTTGTTCAAATTTGCAATTTCTATTTTTTTTCCGTGTTCGCTGATCACATTAGTAATAGTCATTCGAATGACGTTAAAATTATCTCTATTGAGTTGTCTCGGGATCTGTGAAACACCCGATCCTGATTTCAAAAGTCACAAAATAGTACCCTCAGGGTTTTCATCAATTTTATGTCTTGGCATTGTTGAACATCGAAACGGCTTAGTTGTAATAAAAATATAAAGGCCTGCACCTATTATTGTCAAAGGGATTTTTTGGTATCGTACTTTGTTTAGTCTACACAGCACATTAAAAGTGTAAAACATTAAACTGAACACCTCTTGTGATAGATATGATAGATATGGCATAATAAAGCTGTACATTCTTGAGAATGTTAGGTAGATGTCTCTAGATTAAATTTGATTGTCTGGAAGGGTCAACCATGAGACTGACAAAAGTAAAGGCTAATGTGGACAGGGGGCAGAATATTTATATATTGCTTTTATTCATGCATCACATATAATTTTCACATTTTTATACCAACTTTCATTCTCACTTTCCTCCTCTCCCGAAAATTTCAAGACATTTATTCCGAGGATAAATGTCAAACAGTAATGTACATAATACATAATGCATACATCTCCCCCCGCATAATATACGTGATTGAATAGTTTGTTTGTTAAAATGCTAAAGGTTTGGGCTGTTTGAGTGTTTTAGATAATCATTCGTCCGTTAAGGTGCGACCCATTCTAGGTAGTGATGTTATTTTTTATGTATCTATTGTTCGAAGACTTGCAATACTGGTCATTTGACAGAGACACTTTATTATTTCAAGATGGCAATTAGAATCATATTCTTAAAGACTTCTTAACAGAAGAATCTGTAATTTTGTAAATCAACCTACTTTTATGATAGAAATTTGCAACGCTTAAATATTTTTCATTACATTCTCTGTTATCTAGAAATGATGGCTCAAGGTGTATATAAGTGAGTTGCGACACATTTTATATACTATATTAAGAACGCCTTTGTCAAAGCATAATGACAAAATGTACATGATAATGTTTGAAGGGCATTCCACGAAGTGTTCCTCTAAAAAGTGGACTAAGATTCCACACACAGTAACAAGAGTTCACAAAATAGAAGTGATCCGGAATTGTAAAGTTTTATGTTTGGTGGATTGATTGAAATGTAGAAAGGTAGACTGGCAGACAGGTAGACTGTCTAACTTTTATGCATATTAATTACTCTCAATGCTCGTAGCTGACCACCTGTCTAAATGAACACCTGTCTACTAATGTTCACAAATTCCAATTATGCCATGTTTTCTTATATTTATCATTTTAAGACATATAGTCAAATTTCAATATACTTGTGCATAAGTGCGGATGGAGTTCTGAAGTCGATCTAAAACGTTTTCGTTTAAAAACAATGTTTCATCTAAAACAAACTTTCAAAAAATTGTCCTTTCGATACAAAAATTAAACGAACCTTTTCAATAATTTCCTATTTTTTTACGAATTTTGAGAATTATTGTATATTGAGATATATAGCTAAGCATGCTACATTAAAATGAAATTGTAAACTGGTCATATATATACAGTATTGTTGTATTCATTTTCTTATGAAAGTGTTCCTCTTCAGATTTTAGCCATTTAGATGAGGGAAATAAAGTCGTCCATCTACAAAAATAGGAACAACTTTTCCAATAGTTTTATAGAATTGATTATTTATCGTTCAATTGGGAATAATAAAAATATAAAAATATACAAATAAATAGATAAATATTAACAATAATATATCATGGAATAGTTGTAAGGATGCAGAGCTGTTACCATTCAAAACAATCTTTTTTGCATTAAATTGTATCATTTATCATTGATTTCGAACATTTGATATTTTCCTCTGATGGATCATGTTATTTGTGCTTTTGCAGTACAAAAGAAGCCTGACAATAAAATGTTTATGCTTCAAATTTTTTTAAAGGAATATTTTGAGGGATTTTTAATACGTATTTTTACAGAACCTCGTTCACATTTATAAATTAGCACAATTCATCCAAATCGATTCCCGGTGTACCATGATACTATTTCCCCCCTAAAGCCTTGCCCACGGCAAAAGTATTATAGTGATGCAATTGTCTCCCGGCAATACTATCATATAAAAGAGGCCATGAGATTCTTTACCCTCCAATCTTTACTCCATGATATATCCATGATGTATCTTGCCCCTATAAATATAATGTTGTATTAGTTTTCAAACAAATTTGGACCATATTTGTTTCTTTGTTTAATATGTGTGTTTATTATGTTAAATTAATTCCCTAAAAGACATGTTTGTTAGGTGAGAAGTTTAACATATCTACATCCTGCTTTTCATTTAGGAGATGTATTTTTCATTAAGTGTTTTATAACAAGCAGCATAAATAATTTTGAAATAAAAAGGATACATTTCAAGTGACAATAATATTTTTCGAAACGACATGAATTATGTGACTTCACTGCAGTTAAGTCTCATTTGTAGTTACATTTTTGCGTCTTTATCATCTTACCATGTGGCGTGCCGATTGACGTTGCCGGTAGCGAACCTCCATTCCCTTCGGTCTTGGGAAGTGCGCGTGGCCTTGTCAAAGGTGCTGCACGTCCATTGGGTGACGTTGTCACTCCATCGCAGTCCTGGTCTCCCTCTTCAGCGCTTGCCCTCGACCATGCCCTCCAGTAGATCTCTCTGCAGGGAATCATGTCTCATGACATGCCCGATTAATAACAGATTTGTTTTCTACACAGTTTCAAACAGCGACCTTTTGAAACCTGTGATACATGAAATTTCCTCGTTTGTGGTGCGTCTTGTCCAACTTATTCATAGCATGCGCCTTAGGGTCACATTTCGAATGCTTCCAGGCGCTCTTGCGACATTTTTCTGATGGTCCATGTCTTGAATCATTACAGCAATGTTGACAAGCCATAGCAATAAATGAACTTTAGTCTTGCTTGTATAGAGATCATAGGATTCGTCATTATCGATTGCATTTTGCTGAATGACCTTCTCGTGACTTTTATTCTTCTGCCAATCTCCTCTTTACTATTTTCGGTAAACAAATCGCCCAAATGCAAAAATTTACTGACTTGTTCAACCTCTTGGCCATCTAGTTGGGTTTTTACTTTGGATATTTTGCTTTTTCTACCGTGGTCTTAGTCTTGTTTATGTTAATCTTCATGCTTAAATCCTTCCCCTCTTGATTTACCCTTTCGTCCAGTATTAGAAGCTCATTCTCATTTTCTGCTGTTATCGCTGTGTCGTCGGCGTGTCCCAAGTTGCTGATTCTTCTATCTCCGACTGAGACTCCCTCATCTTCAGTCTCTATAGCACTAAATATAACATCCGTGAATAGGTTGAAAAGGCATGGTGATAGCACACACCCCAGCCTCGTGCCTCTACAGATTTAGATACCTTCTGAGTTCTCTTGGTCGGTTCGCACTACTGCAGCCTGTTTTCAGGAGAGCCTGGCTATAATTTGTGCGTCTGTATATCCAGTTTTTTATCAGCTTTTCGTGATTTACTCTGTCAAGAGCCTTTTTATAGTATATAAAGCATCTTTTACTTCTCGAGATATCTCTTGTTTTCGATTCGCAGATAAAATATTCTTTCTAGTATACTCTTTCAATATATGCACGTTTTGATGCTTGTTTCGTATTTTCAAAACATTTAAAAGAGTCAAGTATCTTATGTATACAAAAAGGTAATTTTACAATCATGAAAAAAATGAAAACAAATATTTGAGCAGAGCCATGAATGACCAACAATTGAGCATTTAAAAATGCACAGTAATGTTCTTTTAAATTTCAATCGTTAAAACTATAACTTGACTATTTTTTACTCATAATAAAATTACATGTTATACGGTAACAGTAAACATTTTATTTTCCTAAGCAAAGATATTATGAATTAATATTCATTAAAAGAGGCAATAATATCACAGAGGAGGCAATCATCACGACAAAAATTCAAGATATTCAAGCCCTCCGGCAATGGTATTATGGGGGCAATAATATCACGCTTCACCGGTGAAGATAAATGAACCTTGTTGAAAAAAAAAGCTGCCATGCAAAAATAACTTCATGACTGGTGCACAACCGTGGAAACAAACATTTCTGAGATATAACAGGTAACACAAGGGAGTTTATGTTACCGAAATTGAATCTGTCACAGCATAAGCGTGTTTAAGCCATGCGAAGCTGGGAGAATTATTTGGTAATTAAAGTGTCGGTCAGATGTCACTTCTCTTTGCGTCGAAAAACTGTCTGACATATGCCACCCCTGTAGTGCTATGATGAGGCACCCATATTACCGTATTTACCAATATGGTCAAGAGCAGTGTCACTTGTACGAGTCGGTATCGATGAATATACTCCGATGTTGTTGAATTTTATAGTTTGTTTTAGTTCTCAATTAAGCAGTTCATGTTGTTTGTGGCATTAAGGTTTTATATTGTATTTATATGAATCCCATTGTTTTCATTAATTGTATTCTAAACCAATAAAAAGCTGTTAATGCCATTGTATTAGTAATGACGTGCCAAAAAAATGGTATGTGTGCCATTTAAATGTTTTAATTGGCTTATTATACTTGATATTTTAGCATGTTAGCATGGGCTTTATTTACAATAAAATATATTCTGATGGTCTATACTATCTGCACCTCTGTATATTTTTTCTGGTACTGATTTCTAAAAAAAAAAACTTGTATATATGGCAATAACTGTTTAGGATAAGATATCAGGTTGAAAATAGATCATCATTAGTGGTATATCATACATTGATCTTACAGATAGTATATATTTTTATGAGAGTTATAGAGAAATGCGAACAAAATTAATATAAGATAATCTAACTATAATTATGTAACGCATAAAATGATAGAGTTATCATATACCTGTGGTCAAAAAGGGTATATAAATGGTATTGCTGTTATATTAATACCTTCTTCTTTTTCAATGGTTGTTTTCTATTGGAAACAACCACTTTGTAGTGTTTTCAGAGGAAGCAACGAGAAAACAACCATTTTGTTGAATTCTGATGCAATCGTCTTAATGCCACTTCATTTTAAAGTGTCACGTTTATAATAATGACGTAAAACTAACGTGTCTTTACAATTAGAAAACATCTACATGGTTCTATTGTCAGTGATGATTCAGTTTTAAATGTGCTTGCATCAAGACCTGATAGCAAAATTACAGAAATTCATTAATAAATGAAAAACTTGATCATAATGATCATAATACGTGAAAATATTAACGCTTATGGAAATGGTTGCTTCCTATGGTTGTTTCATCGTTGTTTCCACGTCAAAAAGGAGACAATCTTGAAACAACCATTGGAAATTATTGTTTCATCTCATATGGCTACACCTTAAGTGTACATAGACATTGATTGTTCTATATCTTTGATTTAGTTGGACAGTATCTCCTCTTATGTTTTCTTAATTGTATCATATATATATTTTTTCAAAAAGAAGCCAATATGCAATGCCCTAAAGATACGCCTATACAATGCCCTAATAGTGCCCATAGCCACATACGCATCCGAAACATGGACCCTCAGATCGAGCGAAACGCGCAGACTCGAGGTGTTCGAAATGCGCTGCCTAAGAGTCATCCTAGGGGTGACGCGCAGAGAAAGGCTGAGAAACGAGCACATCCGCAAAGCCCTTCAGATGACGCCCCCCTGAAAGCTATGTCGCCAAAGCCTACCGAGAAGATTTCTCAAATCCAAGACCGCGAGGCAGGCCACCCAAGAAATGGATCACTCAGGTGCGAGAAGACACAGGGCTCCCTATTGCGACCGCAGAGCGCAGAGCATCGGACCGTGGTGATTGGCGTACAGTCAGTCGTCTGGAGAGAGCGAGGGGACGAAGAGTCCTGAGCATCTAAGGAAGGATATTTTCAATTAAATCACTCCATATCTATTACATGTTCAAAAAATCCGATCTGCTGAAAGAGAACCAGCAATTTTCGTAATTTTCAAACACCAGTGATTTAACAAACACGGAAGTCATTTTCTGAGCTTGGGCACTTATCTTTTTTGGACAAAATGTCATCTTCTAGGACTGCTCTCGTTATGCAAGTTGAACAGCTTCGACGAGAAGCTAATGTAAACCGAATCACAGTCTCAGAAGCAATCAAAGAGTAAGTATTTTACGTTGTATCGTTTGAATGAAACTGGTCCCAATTCATCTCCAAATACACGGGTGTTCATGATCAGAAACGGGTCATTAATTTGTGGAGATCACACTCCTTGAGCTCGTATACAAATCAATTTTTTGGTAAAACCAATCTTTTGGTAGTTCTTTCTAATTTAGTTTTTTTTTTTTTGTGACCGTAAAATAGCCCATGTGGTTTACCCTCGAACTGCCGGTATCTGAATTACGAGCTATTTTAGAGCAAAGAGGTCCATAGATTCCCAGCATGAATATCAATTGATTTTAGGCCCCAGCCCCAAAGTTGGGGGCTTATTGATGTTGGGTGTATGTCCGTCCGTCGTTTTGAACGGAAGGTGATCTGTGAAGGGCACTTCACGCGACCAAATAAGGTGTTCCTCTCTTTTGTAGCTACAAAACATTACATATAAATATGCAAGCCAAATGTGGAACACCTTTTGTAGCTACAAATCGTGAAGCCCTCTTCATCTGTGATAAATCCTTAATATAATCAAAGAGTTATGGACAATTCGCGACTTTACAAATTCGCGACTGGTCAATTCGCGACTTTTGCCAATTTTCATTTTGGTCAATTCGCGACTTTCATTTTGGACGATTCGCGACTATTTTTGTCGCGAATCGTCCAAAAAATAACTTTCAGAATTTAACAATTTCAAATGTCGAAATGACGGCGAACACGTATTACAGAATTATTATAAGTAAAACTAGAAATATATACAAAGGCTATTATAAATGTGATTTGTAAATGTTTGCTCAATGCCAATTAGTAGACCTACATGTATATTTGTTTATTCAGTGACACAAATTGCAATTGAGTTTGGCAACGGGTCACTAAGATATTCTACATAAGCAATGAAACCACTAAATTTCTCTTTGATGTGATATCCAAGTTGTTAGTGTCATTACCACTCATTGTAATTCAATATAGATGAAAGCTAGATGCATAAGAAATGTAATCATGTACAAACGTAATGGCAATTAAAAATATTAGTCTAAATATTTAAAGTAAATGTAGAATTGATGATTAATATTCACAGAGAAATAGTGATACACAAATTCTTACTTTTACTTTTAAAAATGCATTTTGAAAAAAAAAGTCACGAATTGACCAAAGTGAAAGTCGCGAATTGTCCAGAGCAAAGTCGCGAATCGTCCAGGGCAAAGTCGAATTGTCCAAAATGAAAGTCGCGAATTAACTAAAAAGTCGCGAATCGTCCTTGATGCGAATTTGTCAAGTCGCGAATTGTCCAGACACCTAATCAAAATATGGTAGAGATAGCAAAATTACATGGGACTGGCACCTAAATAAGAATATATATTTCTTCAAGCCAGTTCCCTTTCGTCGTAAAACATATGTATTTTCTATCGTGTGAAGGTCAATCAACATATTTATATATATTATACATGTATGTCAAATGGCGAAATAAATTATCGTTTATCTTGATCGTGATAGATACGTGGTTAAAGGCTCAAATGAAAGGTTTTGGCTTGTAGATATGCCTTTTGACAGTTTCGGCCGAACTCGGCCCGATTCGCAAGGTTATCCGAATTCGGCCAAAGTAACCAAAACGTTTTTGAATCATGAGCTAGCATAGGCTAGAACTTTTGAACGGATGGTCATAGACGTTATAGGCTCAAATGAAAGGTCTCGGTGTGTAGATGTGTCTTTTGACCGGAAGATGGCCGCGTTTTTCCAAAATATCCAAAGTTATACTTTTTCAAAACATGAGAAACAAGCGGAAATACACCTACTCCATGAATAACATTAATCTAGAGACTAGAACAAGCAACCCATACCTAGGTGTCGAACTGCAAGGTGATCTGAAATGGACCAAACACATCAGCAAAGCCGCCACTAAGGCTAATCGAAACCTTGGGTTTCTTCGTCGAAACTTGAGTGAATGTCCTGAGAAGGTTAGGGAGCAAGCATACCGCGCACTAGTACGTCCTCATCTGTAATATGCGCCTGCAGCGTGTGACCCATACCCGAAGAAGGACATAAACCAGTTAGAAGCAGTTCAGCGACGTGCGGCTCGGTTCGTGAAAAGCAAATATAGTCGTGTTCCCGGGACAGTCACCTCCCTCTTTCGCGAAGTCGACTGGGATACAGTAGAGAAAAGAAGAAAAGTCATCCGTCTCACCCTATTCCATAAAATACTATATGGAAATGTATATGTAACTCTTCCGCAATATCTCCATGCTAGAACGAGCTACACTCTAAGCTCTCTAAGGAGCCGTCTAACAAGCGTAAGCGCTTCGTGTAACGCATATAAGAACAACTTCATACCTCGGACAATTCGACAGTGGAATGGTCTTCCTATGGATGTGATGTCCATATCTGATTCAGATGCGTTCAAACTGAAAGTAGCCCATTTAGCCTAAATAAATGGCTCCTGTTTTTAGTCACATGTTGCACAAACACGGATTTTATCAAGTGATTTTAGTAAAACTACACTCGCACAAGCTGTTTTTATCCACACATCCGCACGACACACACCCTCGGCGCGATGCCTCGAGGTTTTGGTCGAGTAACCGGATAGATGTAGATATATGAAATATTAAATACCCTTATCGAATGGGAGGTCGGTCGTTTTTCACGAATGCTTCCTTGTTTATTTTTTTTACAGACTGGTGGGCTATGTCAACAAGACTAGTGACAGTGATGTACTACTGGTTGGTGTTAGTCCATCTGACAATCCCTTCAAAAATCCACAGAAGTGCACCATCCTTTGAGAATGTAACGATACATCATAGCACAAGTGCCCTTTTTCAACAGGTAGTTTTGTGCTTGTTTGTATTTTAAGAGGAATTTTGGAGGGCATATATTCCATTTTTTAAATGATTTTAAAGGATGCATATGTGTTTTTAGGCCGCTTTAAAAATTATAACTCATGCCGATTTAATTAAAGGATATTGCTAAAAATTGTTTTTGAATTGAAATTCTATAGTCACTAAAATCTATTTGAATGCCATTTTGTTTCCTTTTGCAGTATCCTGTTTCAAGAAAAGAAAAAGAAACACATCTCACGACTATTTAATGCACCTTAGAACTGGACAAAAATTAACAACTTAAATTTGGTATAGCTTGATTATAACTTATATTGAATCATGATGCTTTCAAATTTTGGTCATAAATTTCTCAAATACATTTGGTCAATGTCAAACCGCAGCTTTTTATCAACGCATAATACATAACAGTAATTTCACATCTAGGTTCACATTAACGAAGTAGGAATATATTTATTCTTTAGTTCCATATATTCTTTCGTTTTATGTTACAATCTTCAGCATTTCTAATTATTCTGCCTCTATTTTACGTTGAAACTATTCTAAGTTAATGTATTTTTTTGAATACTCATTCATCAATTATTGATGAATTATGTTTATTTTGCCCGATATGTTCTTTATTTTCAGTAATCTCATTTACAAAGATTTGTGTTCATTTATTTCAACATTTTTTACTTGTTTCTATTAAATTGAATAACTTTTGTTGACAAGATATTATGACTGTTTAAGCAAATCGTATAGAAGGTATCATAAATGAAAGAAAAATAATGTCTCAGTACAGTGATTTTTTTTTTGGTAATTCAATTAACGGATAATCAAAGAGGGTATAGAGTTCAATACTGGTACGTTTATAAGATTCTATCCTGAAAGCTTTTGATTTTTTATCATCGTGTTGTTTTCAGTCATGAGTCAGGAAAATGATGTGTTGTTTTACTCTCACAATAATATAACTATGATATATCTGTTATTTTTCTCAAAGGTATTTTCTAGATGTTATTTTTTAAAATGCATACAAATGCTTTTCCCCAGTTAAGTTAATATTATAAGCATAAATATGAGTACTTAATGTTGTAGTAATTGTGTTCATATAGAATCCTTTATATTTTTGTAGTTTGTTAGTGTATTTATTGAATATTTTATGAATAAACGTAAATGTGTATAAAACCCTAAGCTTTTTTCTTTCATGCACAAAAACAGTGGAACGAGCGGTATTCAGTATAAAATTGCTTTTATTATTCAGCATTGTGTTAAGATTGTATGTACAAGAATAGCCTCTAGTGGGGCTCTCGGAAAAAAAGTACTTTACAAAAATATGCGGAAAGACCCTTTAAGCCTTTCCCTGGATAACCATAGTAATGAAACATCAATCACATTTCCATAAACATAGTAATATGAATGTTCACCTTTCGCAAAAAAAAAAAAAAACGGATTCTTTTAATTAAGGACGAATATAAGCATGACTAATAATAAGTAAATACAATTAAACTTAACAAGTTATGATGATTACATCACATACGTGTTGGGGAGAACCATCGACAAGGTTAAAAGTATTTGATTGAAAACGATCTCGAATAAGACTTATCATTGATACAGAGAGCACTCTTGTTTTGATTTTACGAACACATTTCATATTTTCTGAATTTATACCCCATTTATAAATTTTAATAAATAAACGAACAGAACAGAGTCAAATGGAATCATTGAAAAAATATGGTAATTAGTTTATAACGTCCAGCAAAAATGTCCTTTTCAAAACTGAAGGTTCATCTTCAAAACAACAAGCTAGCTTGCAATCATATAAACACATTTTAATGTCTCGATTATACTAACAGGCTTAAAAGTGTTTACTTTACTTTCGTTCTAATCAAACCATGTGACTTAAACAAAAAAAAATCGCATATTTCCAATGAAAACAGTTAGTAAAACTCTTTAAAACGTTATTAAAAATTTGCTTTTTGTTGCACGATAGCTCTGTATTAACCTAGTTTGACTGCAAAGCATTAACAAAAACACTCACACATAACAAATGGTTTTAGTAAAATCTAGCATTCTACTTTCGATGCGCAACTGTACAAATTAGTTAAGATAACTTATTAGCTCGCTCGTTTCAACCAACGAGCATTCAACAAATAAATTAATTACGAACTAGAAACTCGCGCAAAATAAAACTAGAAGGTCAGTGACCTTGGATCCCCCGTGAACTTCAACAATTCGTGGATGCAGAATGGTCAGTTTTTACTATAATTAACTTTGGAAATAACGA
>LQRL01143048.1:1489-14071 GCA_001703475.1 Hydroides elegans
CTCGGACTCAAAGAGCTATTATCGTTTATCAAGATTCCGGGTTAACCATATCATCTCTGTTAAATTGTCCCCTGCGCCTTGGTCACTGAATATAAATCAGGGTCGTCGCTCTAATATGTTAAAGCAAGCAATAAATGGGAAGCCACACCCCTCCCCCCCCGTTCACTGTAAAATAGTTGATATCTTTCGCGCTCCAAGGTTCAATATTTTCTGGATGAACACATGTTATGTTCACAATTTCAAGTTTTTTTTTTCAAATTCCATTAAAAAAAGATAACGTTAGATGTCGATTGACGTCTTTTAAATACACACCAAGACGTCCATTCGACGCAACGTCTCTGTTAATGTTAAAAAAAATGTTAAGCGAATAATACGTTGATGGCTTATCCGAAATATAAACAAAACCACTTTTTGAAATATTTGGAAAACGTGAAAACGGGACTCATTGAGTAAGTTATACGCCACATTTGCCGTAGATAATGCAACATATTATGTGAACCTGTTTTAACCAAAAGAATGGATTACAAATTGAAGTATATGTTGGGTTAAATCCTCAAGTAAATGAGCTATGACTACTAGGACAAGAATAAATTGGAACCAGTATATGCTTTCACTCAGGGACCAATATCTTATCAGGGTTTTGAGGCGGACACGGAACAAATCTGCATATTGTCTCACGGGGTATATGGGCTAAGATAGATGGCCGATTCGGATTTTCGGAGTTTTGAATGTAATTAGGAGTCTATATGGATGTTCCTTTGTTCCTTATAAAATGTGATTTAGGATAATTGCATTGAAGAATTAAAACGTTACCAAACATGCATGAACTATTCCATAGCAAAGATATGAATACGGCACAATTCTAAACAAAGATTTCTACAAATAGTTATAGAAAAAAGTATCAAAACCGGGGCTTGAAAATGATAACTCCAATAGAAATTTGGGAATTTGAACCTATATATATGAATATTTATTTACAATGACACGCATTAAACGTTTCATATTTTTCTGGATTATTGAATAAAAAAAACATCAAAGTTGGTTTGCAATGAAAAAAAAAACGCGAGGGTTTGTCCAGCTGCTTTCGAAGAAAGTTGATTAAAAGTCGAGAAATCGGTATATTAATGTAAAAAGTGAGCAATTGTAATCAGGGGAAGGATGCTATCCTATTTGGCAAAAAAGCGTCAGGAAACGTTTAATATGCGTGGCGTTAAAGCACGTTTTTTTGCAAAACAACTGATAAAATGGTGATTTGTTTATCATCAGTTAAGATAATAGGTTGACTCTATCTTCTTTCCATTTTATTTTATCGTAATTTCTCTCGCAGAATGATCTGCTCATTTATAAATACACTCAATGACGATTTACCTCTGGAGAATTTATATTAAATGTAGTTAAAAACTATCAATAAAGGTTTTGGATAAACAAAATTCGTGACAAGATGAGTGTCAAAACACAGCTTGGGGTTTGATTTTCCAATGAGCAATACCTTTCAAAGCACAAACAGATTCCATTTTAGAACGCGAATGCTTAGGAACGTAACTTTAAGTACGTCCTCAAATTATTCTTACTATTTTGCGTAACGTCGTCACGCCGTTATTTCACTCAAAAGGGCGACGACGATGCGTGTTTGAACAATTGAGTGGGAACATTGTTTCCGTACATTGTTGAGATGTATCACCGCATAAAAACGCAACATTGATTATGTGCAATGACTAATGAACTTGTAGGTGTTTGACACGGTTTCTGTGCTAGGGCCTGATCACGTTGAAAACTTCTTCGACCCTTTTCATCCTAACAAATCGTGAGTTTCAATGAATTCCTTATACGAAAAAAAAGCAGGAAAAGCTTGACCTTTTTTTGAGTTTCCGTAAGGAATGCATTAAGTTTTCGTTTTTTTTTTGTACCGGATAAAACAGCTGGAAAAAGCTTCCCGTGTGACCAGGCCCTTAGATGCTGTAGGTTTGTGAGTAAAAGAAGAGTTATGTGTCATGTTATAAAGTATCGGTGCCTACTTGCATTTGTCAAATTGGTTCATTAAAACGTCTTTATGGCTATTTGTGATATTGATAACGTATGTAAGCTAATTCCCGAGTTTTGCTCTTTAATAGTATGTGATGTGACATTGATAATTCTTTATTGTATCAAACAAATGTGACGTTGCGTTATATGTTACTCAATCGGTAGCCGCAAACCAATGCGGGTTAACATGGTTATAAGCGAAATCTGATATGTATGTAGGTTTTGTGTGAAATATGGTCGGATGTTTCAAAATTTGCTCCTTTGCAAAAATTATTAGCTTATAAATTTCATTGGAAAATGCAATGACGTGTATATCATGTCACATAGTTTGGGAAACAAAGAAGGTTACGTTCTTTACAACGTCAAATATAGACACAACGTGCAAAGAAAGTTGGTTTTGCGTATTATGTTTTGTTAAGCAACCCAAGAGATTGCCTTTAAAAAATGTCATTATGTCACTTAAATGGGTTTTTTACAACGTCGCGACACGTCTGTGAATTAAAACAAAGTCAAAATGGCAAAGTTGAAATTGTTTATTTTGGTCATTTAGCTCATTTATGAATACACTGAATGAACGTTTAAACATTTTTCACTTGTATATTAGCAACAATCAACGAATCAACAATCAACGAATCATGACATATGACTAGAAAATGTTTACATATTAATACGATTTTAACCTTCAAATGCAAAGTTTAATGTGTAAATAAACACATACAGTTAGAAAAAAAAAACGTTAAAAAATCAGACTTTGGAGCATTCTTAATCCGTCATAGATTAAATATACTCAACAGCGCTATGGCTTATAAATTCATATATCTTGAAAAAGTACTTACACATGCATACACGCATATAATGATGTTGTATGTCATATCGTGAATATGTCAATTTGATTACGCCCTCGCCCCTTCAAATCACAATAACATATAAAATTCAAACGGTTAATTACCTAAAAATGTAAATCTAGCTACAAGTTTTATGTCTCCAGAGACAGAATAAAAACCTAAAGTCAGACGTTATTTTCCTAAACATGCCTTTTAGGTTTGAGGATTTATTTGAAAATAATTGTTTATATATCTCAAATATATATAACCTTTCCGGGGTAACAGGTTTGGATGTACAGTATATAAGACAATGCAAGTAGATGTACATGCATTGTTTTCTGGTAAATCCTCAAATCATGCCAACATGCCCCGGCTCCTTATCCGCCCCGCTCATGCGTTTGAGACAAATTTCGGTCAAATGCATGCATCATAATTTTCCTGAATTAAGACCGATTCAGAGTATGTTGAACCGGTGTACCATGATATTATTGCCCCCCCCCTAAATTCTTGCCCCCGGCAATAGTATCATAGTGATACTATTGCCTCCCGGCAGTAGTGTCATAGATAAGAGGTCATGAGATTCTTGCCCCCACCATGATATTATTGCCCCCTATAAATAATTTGTTTTATATATAATTCTATTATTTTCTGTCGATAGTTATGTTTAAAACTGTAATGTTTAATATATTTGTCAATACAACTTAACTTCGATGTGCAATAGTTTATCAAAATTGAAAAATACATACCTGAATGACCTTCATGTAAGGAAGTGATCAAACTAATTCACATCATCCCTTTTCCATTTCAGACATTAATTTAAGACAAGATTATTTATATGGCACCCAAAACAATTTTCAATAAATAAAACATATTTCAAATGGCAAATGCAATAGACATTGCATGTGTGATAAGACTTAATTGCAATTTAGTGTCTCTGTACAAACAAGTATTTGCGTCTTTTGCTAATCCTAATCCCCATCGTAAACAGTTTGTTAAATTGCTTCCTAGGTTATACACATTTCATATAGGCATGAGCTTTTAATCTTAACGAAACGAAATTTAACTAATTCCAAAATAATTCTAAATAATGATTTGAACCTCCTATAGAAAGCTAACCATCCAGTGTTAAAAACAAACAAAGATATTTTGTATCAAATTTTCTACTACAAACGACATATTTTTACAATTCATTTTTTCACATAAATACATGTTATATTATATCAGTTTAAACATTTTAGATTTTCTTATAAAACATGAAAAATAATCATTTGCAATAGGGAGCAAGAATATCACGGAGGGGGCAATAATCTCATGGCCAAAATCCATGACACTCTTGCCCCCCGGCAATAGTATCATGGGGGCAATAACATCACGCTACACCGGGGCACCAATGATATTATAAGAATTGTGGCGGGGGAAGGGGATGAATCATATCCGTGCATAAATAACCAGATCACGCCTTTTCTGAATACCACTCAAATTACATCCATCCTCCCCTTTTCCTTGGTCGCTCCGCCCCCTCGCAGCGCTTGTCTCCTATTGGCCGGATTCTCGGCGATAAAACGCTTATCTGGACCATAATTCTCCCATAATCCCGCTAATACCTCCGCCGCAACAATCTCACCAACATTAATCGATATCAAGCGCATTAGAAACAAGCCATCGCGACGCAAGTAATACTGTGTGAACTTACGCAGATTCGCCTTGGAGCGATGTGATACTTCGTAGGCGCGCAGCTGTTTCTTGACGTAATGTAACTGCGCTGGCCATAGCAACGCGCGGATAATCCACCGTATTAAACTAATAGCCGTTGCTATGGCGACAAAAACGTACCAGAACCAGATAGCAACGAAGATCTTTTCATTGAACAGATTCACAGTGAGCGCGCATTGAACGACGTAATCGTGAACACGAGCCTGGTGGCGAATCTCGAAGTTACAGAGCGTCACTCTTGGAAACCGTTCCGAAACGGCCCAGTCTTCTCCCCTTAACAACCGGCTTAACACGTGGATGCCATAGAGATGGTAGTCAATACCGAGAAATTGGTCCAATAGAAACAACTGTCCTACAGCATTGATGAGATACAGAATCTTTATCACTAAATAGGCGACGGTGAGATAGTTCCCGTGTCGCTTTCCGCCAATCAGAAAGCAGTATTTAGCGAGCAAATGACGTATACGCATACAGCACCCTTTGGTATAATCGCGCTGCGCCATAAGATAGCGATCGATCTGATTGATCATATAGCGCACGGTCTTTTCGCGTATTTCCGCATACGACGCGCGCTGACACGCCGACGCCGCGTCGATGACCGAAGAAACGTCAATACCCGATCGCAACATGAGGAACCGCCATATAAACGCCGGTATCAGCGAACACAGCAGCATACACATGAGCATCAACGGTATCCACTGATAATAACTAACCACGCGCTTCGAACGCCATATCTTTTCGTCCGCATCCGGTATGCGCTGCTCGAACGGAATATAGTACGTGTTCGAGATCCAGCAGATCGTGTTCGTGTACTGCCGATGGGAATCGGTGAAATGGGCGGGACACCAGCAGGAGATCGGGTCGCCAACGAACTGCTTTGTGCTAACGATGCAAGCGAAGATCGTTAAGAGCGTAGCGGTGTACGTTCGCGATAAGCGATCGACAAAATCGTCGTCGCGGTGCGTTTTCAACTCTTTGAAGCTGAAGACGGTGCGGATTAGGCGATCCATGATGTTGGGTCAAAATGGTGGGAATTTAATTTAAACTATGGGAATTTTTGTAGGGTTGCAGATATGAAAGAGATTTTCAATGATACGTCTATCCATTGTATGCGTTTGTGTTCAGTAGATGTAATGGAAATGTGTTTAGTGCAGGGATATTTTAAGTATTTTTATTAAGTAATAATTCAAGGTTACAATTTCGAATTCAAATCAAAGTAGAACAGGGAATCCATGATAGGTGTGCGGGGTCGGGGTGGGGGGCTTTGGGTTGATTGATCACATAAAATTGTCATGACGAGTGTTTTAGATATGATCGTATGCTAATCCATATTCGATGTTATGCACGGTTACCGACATCCCCATGGATTAGAGGAGCCTTGCATATCATATGTTGAATGTCTATCCAAGATGTGGAGAGTCGTTCAAAGTTTTCAGCCTGACGTAGATTATCGTTTGAATCTGCAATAAGGAATAAATCAAGGCAATTAGAAGGTTTGCCACTTAAACAATATGCAATTACACATGTATTTTGGGGTTTTCATGTGATTTCGGTTTAATTACGAATACATTATGTTATTTTGTTAAGAAGTTTCGTCATCACATCATATATAAAAGACGCGAATCCAGAAAAAAACAAGTATTCATTGAACACGAACAGGCCCCAACGCCCCCAAAGTCGTTTTCGATTATTTCAGAAGTCTCTATGACCTTCCGTTCAAATGTTCGAGCCCGTACAAGCTCAAGTCTTGAAAAACCGGTATTTTTGGATATTTTGGCCAATTTGACAACTTTCGGTCGGGTGTTTTTGACCAAAATGGTCAAAAGCACATCTACGGACCAAGACCGTTCATTTGAGTCTATAACCAAGGCTCTATGACCTTCCGTTCAAATGTTCTAGCCCGTACCAGCTCAAGTCTTGAAAAACCATTGTTTTTGGATATTTTGGCCAATTTGACAACTTCCGGTCGGGTGTTTTTGACCGAAATGGTTAAAAGGCACATATACGGACCAAGACCTTTCAGTTGAGCCTATAACCAAGTCTCTATGACCTTCCGTTCAAAAGTTCTAGCCCGTACAAGCTCAAGTCTTGAAAAACTGCTATTTTGGGCTATTTTGGCCAATTTGACCACTTTCTGTAGGGTGTTTTTGACCGAAATGGTCAAAAGGCACATTTACGGACCAAGACCTTTCATTTGAGCCTATAACCAAGTCTCTATGACCTTCCGTTCAAACGTTCTAGCCCGTACCGAAAAGTATGATGGACAGACAGACAGACGGACGGACGGACAGACGGACAGACGGACACCCCAAACCTATAGGCCCCCAACCTTTTGGGTTGGGGCCTAAAAACATTTACCAGGGAAGGGGGTGGGGGATATGTATGTTGGGACAGTTGTTTTTAATATCAGGCCAAACATGCGGGAGAGGGGTAGCCTATTTATTCATTTGGTATAAGATATAATAACTAACGGGATGGGGGCGCGGGGTGCGCTCCTTTTAATCCGCGACTGTGTAAACCATATTTTGATATCGAATATAATTCTATTTATGGAAAACCAAAATTGTATTAAGTCTTTGAGTCTTGTTTGTATGGTACCCTTCAATAAATGTCTGTTCATTTAATAATACGATTAGCTCAGAGGTCATGAATCACGAAAGGGGTCTATGCAAAAAGTGCTGAATTGACAAAAGCGAAGTTTTGAATGAAATGTTGATTATAAAATATATTGGTGCAATCATTTTAAATGGACAGTTATAACATATGACATAATGAATATGTCAAATCTAAACTATTCTTACCTATCTTAACTATTCGATACACTTCTAGAATAATCCCGATTTGACATTGCAGCAGAATTGTTAATATATTTTTTAAAATAACCATGAATACATCTTACTGTCATTTAAATTATGATGGAATATACTCATTGCAACTTTTGATCTTCCCTGATATTACCAATACAAAGCTTCTAAAGGACCATTGTTATTAATTACTGCTAGATTATACGTATCTTATTGAACAAAACATTAAACGGAACGGAATTTAAGACATCTGTTTTTCAAGTTGGACTTTGTTGTCGCACTTCAATTTTGAAGCAAATATATTTAATACTAAATAAATCTAGAGCTCTGTGAAAACATAGGAAACACGGTTTGTCAGGAAAAATAACTACAAAAAGCGTCCGATTTCGCCATGCACTAATGACAACATTTTTCAATATGTCTTGTTAATATAAGAATATTGCAAGCGACTTTTGAGTCAGACGTTTCTTGCAGGAAAGCCCGCTCGACAGTCATAATTGAGGAGCGATTAATCATAGGAATACGCGAACAAAACAATGTGCCATCGGCCCTTTTGTCTCATCCTTTCGATGCCTTTTCTTGTTCACATATCACACCCGACGAAATCAAAGCCTCCTTTTATGGGGATGTAAGGCATATTAATTGCTCTTCATTTCTTACAATAATAAGCCAACGGCTATGGGTGCTTCAAATATCAGTTTTATTGAGTAAGCTAGTAATATCATATAGGAATAAAGTAAGGAATCTGAAAGCTAGCTGTCGTTGTTTTAATGATATAGTCTTAAATGTTATTTTTGTACATTTTTTGTCTTCATGCGAATGCCAGAAGTCTAGATTTCAACAGTGATTTGTATATATTTTAATATATATAAATTCATGGCATTCCAAGCATTTAAAGTTCATTTGTCTCTTTATTAGATATTTAACAGAAAATGCCACTATATATAATATAAAGCATCATTAATATTGCAGTACAAATGCATTTAACATTTATTAAATTTCATTGTGATAATTTCGACGCTGAATGCGGAGAATACAATTCTTGAATAGTTCATTGCGCTTGTCTTTAACCCTCGATAAAGCCTGGTCACATTGAAAACTTCAAGACCCTTTTTTGTCATTACCAACCTATTTCCAATGTATTCTGTGGAGAACCAATCAATGGCAGAAAAAAACTACAAGTTTCAAGGATTTTCAATGGGATCACCACATATAATACCATGAAAATATAAGAAGTTGTTAAAAAACTGAATGAAGCCTCCAGTGTGACCAGGTACTTAATTAGTTTCAACGGTCTTTATGACAAAAACCGTAATTGCTTATTTTTATCCTAATTCCTGATTGATTTTCCATGATGTTGCATTATTTAAATAGCATAAAAAATATATTAATAAGAGGCCAGCTGAATTAATTTGAGAGCTCTGTGAGAGTTTGAGCTTTAATTTAAATGATGAATAAAACCTTAGATAACATTTTATGGCACCAAGTTATTGTTAAATGTTTTATACAAACGTGGATACTTTATTTTTTTTTTCATTTTCTATGGCATGAAAAGAGCAAGAGAAATACTTGATGTTACATTCTGACTGGTATAAAATAAGTAAAAATGTTTTAGAGGAAACAGTTAAGACAGTGTTTTGTATAGTTTAATTATTAAAAAATATCCCACTCGGCAAGACGTCCACGGACGTTTAGCGGACGCTCTGAATTGGGCCCGTATGAAAGTTTTCCGGACGTCCTTATTCGTCGCGGACGTAGAAAAAACGTTGCATGGACGTCTCGTCCGTTTCTGACGTACAAATTACGTTCTACGGACGCCGGGACGTAAAAATACGTCCGGAAACCTTTCATACGGGCCCAATGTAAGTCGTCCTCTCGACGTCACGTCCGAATACGACGTACTATGTACGACCCTTGCCGAGTGGGATATGAATAAAAGAACATTTCTATTGAGTTCTTTGTGCATTCGAAATATTATGTTTTAATCATTGATAGAATACCATTGACCGTTTAAAGGTCGTTGCGAAAATTGCCAATTTCTTTAGGAATGCGCAATATATATAATACCGTTTAAAATATGCCTTGCACAATTAACGCCATGCCTTCGTTTTCAATGTACTTTTGAATGTGATAAATGAACATGTCTTAACCACGATGTAAAATAACTACGTTATTACCTGGTTTATATTTTCGATTACAATGTCCGTCGGTAGACACGGATTGACGAAAAATAATTGTTGAGTTTTTTTTGTAAAAGAACGCTTATAATGCTTTATTAAAATAGGGTTAATAACAACCATCGAAATACTAAACTTCCAAATCAAATCCTCATAAAAAAATCAACACAATCGTTTATTCGATTAGATCTGAGTTTCATACGTATTGTCATTTCTAAAGAGTATTTTGTATGAATAATCAATCATCAACCTTATTTAAACTAGTTAAATTCGTTTTTGTTTATTATTAAAAAAAACATGAGTTTACTTGAATTGCATAAGTATATCATTTTCTTTTTTCATATATACATTTTTGTTTTTTTTTTACCGCTCAATTAAGTATCCAGTGAATAAATGTTATATTCCAAATAAATATCCATCTCACACTAATATAACTTATTTAGAAATTGGAATAAACACATATTTATTTCAAGAAAAAAAAAACGAAAATAGCACCAATCACTACTTTTAATTGAATGTTCTTTTATATCCTTTAAAATCAGATCATAGGATTAACTAGCTCAAAATAATGTCAATCATGTATGGATTATATGACTTTCGATATAACCATTACAATAAATATCCAATCATGATTAAATAAAGATATTAAAACGATGATCTTAGAAATTCCAAATTAATTTAAAGACAATCCGTTTTTATTGTAGCGCATAGTTTTTATTATATCAGGCGCTTATTAATATAATTTTATAATATATTATAACTTAAAGTTTCCAATTTTTTAATTCACTTCCTCACCCCTTAACTTAAAGGGCTGTAGCTCAAATGAGCATCTATGTATGAATGAATGTGTGATATAAGAGAGCGACAGCCTACAGTGTATTTGTGAAAAAGGGCATCTATACTCAGAACTCTCAATTGAAGGGGCTTGCCGTAAATGCAAACATGTGTTAACTGAACAAGGCACGTTTTTGAAATGACATGTAACAGCATGTGGTGAAGGGATATTTCTTACCCAGAACTCTTAATTTAATGGTTCTCCGTTACTGCAAAAATGTGAATAAATGAATAAAGCAATACAGAAAAATGAAAATGTTACATCACACAGGGTTAAAAAGGGCAGATATAGATTCTAACTTGCAAGAATATGTCAAGTAAACAAGACACCTTTTGAAATTGATTATAAGAGCATGTAGCGAAGGATTATCTCATAGAACAATAAATTGAAGGGCTTTCAAAAAAGCAAAAAAAAAATGTGTTAACTGAATAAGCCACTTGAAGAAATAAAATATAAGAAAATGTAGTAAAGGGTTATCTCTTACTCAGAACTCACAATTGAAGGGGTTTCGTAAATGCAAAAAATGTGTTAACTGAATTGGACACCTTTTAAGGATAACATATAAAATCACATTGTGATGGGATTCGTCTTACTTAGAACTCTTAATTGAAGGGCGTTCCGAAAATGCAAATATGTGTTAACTCAACAAGTAACTTTTTATTTAAAAAAAAACGGTGGGAGCATTAAGTACTAAGAAAAAGACTGGCGCCGAGGCGTTTTGCAAGTTTAGCAACAGTTAAAGGGAATTCGATTAATTATTAAATGTGTCAACTTAACAAGGTAATAAAAAAGGAAAATCCGAGAGCATAGCGTGCTTATAAAAAACTTGTTTGACTATTCACTAAGTTGGCATCAATTTCTTATATATGTATCTTTATTTTTGTACAGAATGCAAAAGAAACTGTTACATATTATTATGACACACCTTTGAAAGAACAGTATGCAACATTGAAGACTTAAACCAGTTTTATGTGATGAAATCAAATGATATTACGTATTTCAATGAAACATAAAATTAGGATGTTTATATAAAATGGTTGCTTAAATTTTCCCTAAAGAATATTGAAAATTATCGCTACATTTCATTGTGGACCGAGCTGTTATCGTTCGAAATTATCAATTGTGAATTAACTGAGTAACTGTATGCTGATCATAAAAATGAATGAATGAATCAGCAGGGTGCTGAAACATACAAAGAACAGCTCCATTATTATTTTTTTTTGTAAAAATCATTGCAGTTTTATAAAACGATACAAAAATGATTGATCGAAATTCTATAAAATGGAATTTAAAAAGAAGAAAAACATATTTGAATTCAATTATAAAAAAATATGAGTTCAAATCTATATTCAACTTAGTTGATATTTACACATGACTTATGTCATATGATGAGTTTTAAGTAATGAACCAAATGAGACTTCTGCATCAATGATACTTACACACCATATGTGTGTGGATGAATCCGGGTCAAAAAGTCTCCGGCCAAAAAGTTTCCGGCCATAAAGTCTCCAAAAGGGACATGGTGTGCCATAAAGTTTCCAGCGAAAAAGTCTCCAAACTTATCAATGAGCGTATTGCTTTTTAGAAATAAGGGTATCCTTAGATATCTACTTGCTCATTAATAAATATACCTCATTCATTAATAAAAGTAACTTAGGCATATCAGACTTTTCACTGGAAACTTTAGGGCACATCATGTCACTTTTGGAGACTTTATGGTCGGAAACTTTTTGGCCGGAGACTTTTTGGGCGAATACCGTCCGTGGATGCATGAATGTGAAAAGAAAAAAAGTAGGTTTATATAGACTACCAATGGATGAGGAACTCTCATCCCTGTTTTGCGATATACATGACAATTTGATACAAAACTCTAATTGATGCAGACGTCTCATTGATGCAGAAGTCTCTTTTTATCACTACTGTTGCATTCATACATGTAGGTATATATTTTTTTCGAATTGAGAAAGTTTGCATTGAGTTTTACCGCCGTAAATCTAATACAACATAAAAAAAAATGAAAGAAAAGAATACATAGTCATAGCAATGCATACCACTAGTTTATTTCGAGCCGTTTTTTTTCAATTTTCTGTGGTCAAATAAATGAACACCAAATTTAGTTCCATTGTTATGATTTGATTTGATACAAATTACCAGCGAGAAAAACAAACGAAATGAAGTACCAAAAAAAAAAAAAAAAAAAAAAAAAA
>LQRL01143055.1:0-33783 GCA_001703475.1 Hydroides elegans
ATATATAAAGTGTTAATATTTTGTTTCGTATTGGTTTGCATTAATATTGATGGATAATAATAGTTACTTTTTACTCCACTTACAGTATGAGGAAGCATTGTCGTTCACTAAGATCCGTTTGTCTAATTGTTTGATTAGATTATTTGATTATTGTGTTTTTATGCACGATTAGAAATCATAAGAGCTTTGATTATATAAAAATATATAGAAAACTATATCCAAAGCTGAAATTGTGTTAAATTAGGCGAGCAATGAATCAATGCGTCCACATAGTTTTAAACAAAGAAATCAACAATTAGTGAGTTTAGTCTCTTTTGTTCTTTGTTTCTCTTCTAAACATCCCAATTGTACAAGAATGCTGTATAGCAATCCGTTTTTTAGCACAACGAATAAGAAACTAATTAAAATTCAAAGGCTCGTTCACCCGAAATTAAAGCGCATAATTCTGGGGGAACAGAAGGGATAAACTACTATGTTTTTTATACAAATGTGGCTTCAGGTTTAAAGCGCAAAATGTGTGTTTTGAGCTTATTTTTCCGGAGCGGGTGAACGCTCCCTAAGACCAATTACAATTTTCACGATGTGACGAACAAGCTTGTTAATCAAAATTTTCTAAATATCAAATTTGCACACCCTAATCGATAGAGAGTTCAAAATTGATATTTAGAAAAAAAATCGATAAAATATGCTTATTCGTCACTACGCGAAAAACCAGACGAATTTATATATGATATTATTCAATACGTTATCAATACATTATAATATATAGAAGTACAAGTTCACATACGAAAATGTATACAAACATGTACATACATTGTAAGCTTTAAACTAGTGTTTAAGAAAAATGAATTGATCGCTTCACTAAGGGCCTGTCTACGCGGGAAGCGGCAAGGAGCGGCAGCGGCAACTATACTTATTTATGTCTCATAGGCAATTAGCGCCGCTAGTCATATAAAGAACCTATACATGTAAGTATAGCTGCCGCTGCCGCTCCTTGCCGCTTTCCGTGTAAACAGGCCCTTACTGAGACGAGGCATTTCGCAACAATACTAATTATAAAGACGCTTAACTGTTGCCATAGGAGTAATACGATCTATTCTCGGCTCCCAATTATCAGCAAAATACTTGCACATTTTTCCCCGATGGTTCTCAAGTTGCCTTAAAGTCACGATTAGCAACTGAACAGGTAGCAACATATTTTGGTCGGTTTCGCATCTGGCGGCAGGGCAAACAGTCCTTGCTTTGCGGCGAAAATGATCATTTGTGATTTTTCTAAAATCCTATCCGGATAGCTATACATTTGTTATCGTTTTCAAAAGTGTTTTTATTTTAACGTGATCACCATGTTAATTTGTACACACGTTTGTTTAACACGTAAAACATACTCTATCCGTTTACTAGGTCTTTCGATTAATGTTAACTTAATAAAAGTGCGGCCGTTGTGTTGACCATTACTATTTTGTTCGAGGTGGATATACAAATCCAACACGTTCTCACATTAAAATATACAATATAGGTATAAAGAGGAAATTGTTCCGTATACACATGTGGTATATTTTGTCTTTGAAATATATACATAATGTGTATATGTCACTCATATACTATTTTAGTATTTAATAAATATACATATAATGTATTTATGTACATGAAAACTATTGGCGTTTTTGGCGGAGACGTTTCATGCTTCCATCATGTATAATCCATATTACTTTTTGGGATTTCTTCGTTTGGTCATATCTTTGCGCTCCATTTCTAAAATATATTTTAGAAATAGTTTGTGCTTTTTATGCCAATTTATGCGTTTCCTAAAGTGAGATTCTAGTTGTTCCCACCTGTTCTCAACTAGACCATCATGCAATTCTCACCCAAAATCCTGTTCAACCGGATGTACATGACAAAAACAAACATGTCGGGAAAAAAAAAGAATTTTGATGAGGGTTTTTTAGATTTGTCTCAACAAATGAAGCAACGTAAAATTGATAATATTTTAAGCAATATGCATAACTCAATTAAAAAAAGGACCCCGCGTACAACTGGCACCAAATCGTCAAAACGAAGAAATGAAAGACCAAAAGATGACCTCGGGTTTCAAATACTGAAAAATCCAAACGCAGGGAAAATTACTAAACGTGCTTATAGTAAGTAGACTTATATTTTCTTTAACTGTTTTATGAACATTACATATGTTTATGTAGGAGTTTATGTAGGGGGTTATATGGACTTCGTTCGCGATTTCGCGATTTATACAAATCGTTACGAGGTTGGGCGATGTTATGAGAACACACATACTATTTTAATATCTGATTTTAAATGCTCATGACGTCACAAACATTTGTCTATATTATAAATGAGTTCTGGATTTTCACTACATATTGGTATCCTTTTTAGTTATCGCTAAGAAATCAAGTGTGTGTTTTAGCGGCCGCACGGTTATATATGCGATCGTCGTTTCGCCTGCGCGATTATCGGTTTAAAGGGCACTCGCGCTCGTGCAAATGTAAACGTCATGATTATCCACAATGTTGGACAACGCCGCTTATTTTTTCAGGTTGTGCCTTCGGCGCCTATATTTTGCGGTCCGTACTTTTAAAGCTAGAAACCATAAGCGAATATCGTTTGGAGCGCGCGAGTGTCGCGACATTTGAATTATGGTTAAGGTGTAACCCCGTTCTGTATGTAGGAAAATCGATATGGATTTACCTGGATTTGTCTACGTTCCCTTAAATATCTCTGATATTAGTAAATTTCAAACAAAGTCGCCCTTGATCAAGTAGTCGTTTGCTGATTTTTCAAAGTAATGACACGCGATATTTCTAGTCTAAATTTATCCGATTATTGTCTTTATTCTTTACTGCGCCTATTGACTAAATTTGATATCAACACCTTATTCATCTGTTGCCTTTTCGTCCAATACACACTTCCATATTAGGGTGTATATTTAAAGCCTAATTTTCATGAATCGTTTTGTAAATAGAGGACTTATACGATCAAAGTCTAGACCATTTGCCATATTGAAGACATGTTTTATGATTGTAAACATACAATAGGAACAAATAATTTACTATTATGACCGTTTGGCTATAAATGTATTATTGGATATATCATTAAGTATATCTCGGTACATGTAATTTGAGTACTCTTGAAAACTATATAGGATCTTAATGACGTTAAATCGGATATAATAATTATTGAATTTTTCAACTTTTCAGGAAAGAGAACACATGTGAAACGAACAACAGATTCAAGTGATACTTTTTCTGCTCATGTGCAGCAGCCTACCCATGGTATGTTTTTATTGTTTTAATACATACATTTATGTTAAATTTTGTATTTCGCAAATATGATTTAGTGAGTGAATGATATTTCGTTGTTATTTTAAAATATTAGGCTTAACTATTGATATTGCAACACCAACAAATAAATATGCGACACGATTCAGTATGGTTATAAAAGGACCTGGTCATACCAAAAGCGTGTTTTACCATAATTATCAAATATATTCGTCATCATTTTCATCAGATAAAACCCCGTGAATTATGAAAGAAACTATAAAAAAAGGCGTATAGCTCGCCCGCAATTAGTATCATCATTCTTTAAAAGCAAGATTTTTCTTTTGTGTGCTAATTTCAAAGCGTTTGTTTCCTTTAGATTTCGACGAGCTTGATAAACTTATTGAGGACATTTCAACATCCGTACATCCGAAAACAACCAAAAGGTCCTGGAGTCATCGTCGCAACCGAATTGCTGATGAATGGTCTAAATCAAGGTTAACCATTACAACAGATAATGTGATCCTACATGGTCAAGCGCCCTTGGCAACCTGCATGAAAGCTAATTGTTCACGCAAAGCGGAAATAAGGTAGGCACCAGACATACATTGTATGGTATACAAAAAAAGTATCAACACCTAACCTAAATGAAAATGCTCATTTATGCAAATTATACGCTGCGTCATTAGCATCGCTATGGCGTTTTGTAAAACCGTCTTGGGACTTAACAATTCGTTTCTAATTTTATGGATATATTTTCATACGTCAATGGAATTTATCATTACTTTCCGTATATGGAAATAGCATATACTGATATTTCCCTTTATCATTTAAGACATATGATATTGGCACTGTTGCCGTCGGTATTTGTTACGCTCCAACTACCCCGTATGGGGTCATAAGAATATGAATATCCACTAGTTTTCCGATCCATCCGTCGGGTTGTACATTTGTCCGTCGTATATCCATATAAAGATTTATATATCCAGTTACATTTTGGATATATTAGAACCGTTTTCCCAATACAAATCTGTGTTTTTTGACCGGAATAAACTTTCAAAATCAGCGCGCATGTAACTTGAAAAAAGAGCGCTGGTCCAAATTAATATGTATGATTATCAGATGTATGCTATTATGTATTCTCCATCTGTCGGGCCATCCATATTCACATCTTCCGTCCGTCTTCGCTTTCTTGTACGGGCTGGAAAGTGTGAACGGTGAGTCGTAGGATTTGATTATAGACTAAAATGAAAGGGTTAAGTTTATGTGTGCGCCTTTTAACAGTTTCATTCCTATTCTGTCAATTTCTTGTGTCAAATTTAGCCGTCCGTCTCTCCGTTCTTCCCTCATTGCTTCTTGTATGGGCTAGAATTTTTGAAAGACTTCTATGAAGAAATATGTATACGTGTGCCTTTATACAGTTTTGATCAAATTTAGCCAACTTTCTATGCCGAATCGGGTCCGACATATTTTATAAATGAGCTTGTACGGGCTAGAGCGTTTGAACAAAGGGTCATAGAAACTTGGTCTCGGGCTTGAATGAAAGGTGATCTTTGTAAAGTCACAATGCCTTGGTTTCCCATCCTCACCATTTACCTCCAATATAAGCTAATTGATATTCAATATACACTGATTTTCGTAATAAACTAGATATATCTTATTAAATTAAGCAATTATTTAAATCATCTTTTGATGGCTAAGTATTCAAACATGAATTTGTTTTAGGCCCCAACTGATCGAGGGGGAAGGGGCAATATGTTTTGGGTGTATGCCTGTCCGTCAGCTTTTTGTGAATTCCATAACTCGAGAAACGAATGGTCCAGAGACTTGATTATGAACTCAAATAAAAGCTCTTTGAACTTGAATATGCCTTTTGTGCTTACAACCTCGTACGATCAACTTTAGGTTGCGCATGCGTGAAAATTAATTTTCACTGTTATTGCGATATCTCAGGAATTGATTGGCCTAGACACTCGATGTTGTGCTCAAATTAAAGCGCTTTATACAGAGATGTGCCTTTTAGAATTATTGATCAAATTGGGTTAGTTTCCGGTCGCGCATGCGCGAAACTATGTTTTACAGCTTCAGGCTATATCTCGATAGCGAATAGAACTAGAACTTCTATGTTGGGCAAACGCCGGTCGCGCATGTGCAGAAAGTTAATTTACAGTCTTTAGCGATACATTGAGAACGAACTAACCTAGAACCTTGATTTTGGACTCAAATTGAAGCACAGACCCCAGACCTGTAAAATATCTTTTGATTATTTTAACTGAATTTTGGTGCGTTGGTGCCTAATAAGTTAATTGAATACTTGTTATTTTATATTTAAAGATGTCGAAGCTACAGCTGCATCTCAACACCTTTTCTGTGTAGTGAATGTGATAGCCAAGTACACGAACTTAGGCCATTACACATTCGTGAAGTATGGGTTTCGAATATGTACAAACCACTACCACCTGCCTCTCAAGTCATCACAGAAAACGATCTTGTTAGTGTAAAACCCTCGTGTAAGTATCTCACTTTAGCTTTGGTGTGCATATAATAACATTATTGTTTTAGAAGTAAATGTCATTAGATATTACTTTTCCAGAAAAATATAGAACAGAAGCGCTATTCTATAATGATGTAATATCATCTAATTTCATTTCACCTTATACCATGTCGCATTTGAAATGTAATACTGATTGATTAGTCTCAAACTGTTTCTCTCATTTTTTTGTTAGTTAATGGAAATGCACACACGTTTTAAATGGTTATTTTTAGGCCCAAGCCTATTGGTTTGGGGACTATGGGTTTGGGATGTTCGTCTGTTCGTGTATCCGTCGGGCCGTACGTCAATCTTTCTGTCCATCAGTTTTGTTAACCCTATTACTCAAAAACGAATTGTTCTAGAAAGTTGATGCTGGGCTCAAATGCGACCTCTGAACCTGTAAATATGCTTTTATATTTTTAGACATAATTTCTTAAGCTTCCGGTCGGTCGTGAACGCGCAAAAATAAATGTGCACTGTACAGGCGATATCTCAACCATGCGCTGGCCTAGAGACTTGACTTTGGGCTCAAATCAAAGCTCTTGACTTGTAGTTCTTTTCATTTTTAGTTTATTGCCTATTTTGCTTGCGCATGCGCTACACTAATTATTATATTTTGGCGATATCTCAAGAACAATACGGCTTAAAAACTCGATGTTGGACTCAAATTGAAGCGCTTGGCCTATATATGTGTTCTTTGATATTAAAAAAAAACTCAACAGTTGGTCGCGCATGCGTGATACAGGCTGTTATTCAGTTTTAGTAAAAACCACATCACTTCACGCTCATTAAAGCTTGATTGTGTTCACTAAATACTTAACTATTTCAAACTTTTGTTCCAATTGTTTTTAATAATTTATATTTTTCAGACTCATACCTAAATTGTCTATCGAATGTTTGCGGGCTTTGCCAGGCGGATATGCAGCCTAAGCCCTTATTTTCGTGTGCTCTGATCACAATGAATGGTAATTAAAAGTCAAATAAATTAGTTACCCTTCACTTTGAAATGAATAATAATGTCGATAGATGGCGTTGTATTTTTTGAAATATTATACAATGGGATACCTTTGCAAGTTATGAATTTTACTAAGATATATCTCATGGATAACATAGTGTTTCAAAAATGTTGCAAAAAATGCAAGCAGGCTTCCGAGGCTCTCTTTCGCGGTTATAGTTATTATTTGTTGTAGTTTGTGCTAAACGGGACAATATTTAAATCCCAATCATTAACTGTCTACATGGATACATACAGCCATGCATTTAGAAAATAACAAAAGTGGTCGAAATTTGCATTAAAATGTTGTATGATCACGAACAAACAAATATTCAATTATAAATATAGACCCATTACTAAATTAGAGAAATGAAAATTGTACCAGTTATGCATTTCACACTTTAGTATTATATTCAGTATGTCAAGGTTAGAAACTTTTTGGATGAAAACGTTTTGAGCCATGTGTCATTTTTTGAAACTTTATGGTTGGAAACTTTAGGGCGGAAACTTTTTGGGTTGAAAAGGGTGTGGATGAAAACGTGAGGATGAATATGAATATGTGGTTTGAAAGATATTATTAAGATATGAATATGCATTGTACATACATTTTGAAATCCACGTATACGGTTTTTTTTACGTTTTTGACGGGATATATTTGAAAATTATCCAAGGAAATTCGAAAAAAAAAAGATAAATCACATATAAATATAGGAGTGATTACACTTTGCATAAGCACATGTTTATATTGTATTTACTAAGACTATCAACGCATCGTTAAATGGAAATAAGAGTATAAATACAAATATAAATTTCAAAACGCATTGCAAGCATGAGTAAAAGAACAATGGTGGTAGGTTGGTTGAGAGAAATGCTTTGCAATTCTTAGCAAATCTATCAGATTTGTATCTTGCCTTATCGCTCTGCTTATACTCACTTAGCATTTCGCAACAATACTAATTATAAAGACGCTTAACTTTTGCCATAGGTGTAATACGATCTGATCTCGACTCCCAATTAACAGCAAAATACTTGCACATTTTTCCCCGATGGTTTTCAAGTTGCCTTAAAGTCACGATTAGCAACTGAACAGGTAGCAATATATTTTGGTCGGTTTCGCATCTGGCGCCGGGGCAAACAGTCCTTGCTTTGCGGCGAAAATGGTCGTTTGTAATTTTTCTGAAATCCCATCCAAATGCATTGCTTACATTTGTTATCGTTTTCAGAAGTTTGTTTTCGTGTGATCACCATGTTAATTTGTACACACGTTTGTTTAAAACGCAAAACATATGCTCTCCGTTTACTAGGTCTTTCGATTAATTTTAACTATATAAAAGTGCGTCCGTTGTGTTGACCATTATTATTTTGTTCGAGGTCGATATACAAATCAGAGCGTTAACCTATACCACTTTCGCAAATAATAACCTGGTGCACCTTAATCGGAAACTGTATAGGATGCAGGAAATGATTCAAAATGGACCATCTTCATTTCTACTTTTATACAATCCTTTAAAAGTAAAGATAGTTCCTTGCGTGTTCGTCAGTGTCTATAATGTAAGGTTTTCTTAAAATGGGTTCTTAATTTAGCTCCTGTAATCACTGTGCTGACGCAGGAGCGACGTCTTGACAAAGTGTGACATAGGACAGACGTTCACCTGACGTGGCTACCTAAATGGCGTAAGATGGTCTTCGCGTTCCAATTAGTGCGAACTCTCTTTATAAAATGTGTTCATATATGTACAATTTCGTATGAAAGGCCATTGTCATTAACGGGAATTACACGATGTCATTAATACTTGATTCTTGATATACAGATTTGAGATGAATTTCTGGATTCCAACTACTTCAAAAATGTAAAAATGAAAGTGTTTCACGTTGTTGGTTTTGAGCCCATGTCTAGTCTCCACTCAGTCAGTAATATCCCCCTATAGGTTCGGCAACGCATAAACAAACAGCAAAGGATCAAAAGCAGATTGGTGTATATCAGTAACATACGGTATCACCACGTTCCTCGGTTGGAGTTTGTATGACTAAGACATACACACTGCCTTTTGAAAACACCTCATTAGTAACAACAGTCGATTCGTAAATATACAACAGTATGTGAGTAGTTATATCACATTTGTATAGGTTGGTGTGTCACGTGATGTTACGGATTGATCCGTCCAAAATCAACAAGGGTCGTTCCAGCGGGGTTTGGACACTTCGGCCCCAAACTCTTCGGCAATTTTAGAAAAAAAAAACACGTCGGCCCCTCGTGAAAAGACACTTCGGCCCCTAGTCAATACTTTTCGGTCCCTCGTAAAGAAACACTTCGGCCTCTAGCAAAAGGCACTTCGGCCCCTCGCGAAAGACACTTGGACCCTGTTCAAGAGACGCTGCGGTCCCTATACTACAATGTACTTCGGAAATTCAAATCCAAAAAGGAATGAAGTGTCCAATCGGGGACACTAGGTGCAACAACGTCGCGGCTCGGCGTATTTTGGAGTAGATAGATAACCCCCGCCCAAAAAAAAGAAAATCGGGATAAACGCGGTTACCATGGGACACATCCGGTATTATGGCTTACCCCCAAAAAATATCATTTTCGGGATGAACGAAAAAATAACCCCTCCCTATTTTTTAAATAAACACACCGGTCCTGGTCAATTAATTTGAAGATGTATTTTCTGGTGGGTTTTGGGAATTCTATAATTATATTATATACTATACCTATATAGGAAAGTGGCCTAGACCAGGAAAAGTGGCCTAGACTAGTAGGAGTTAAAGAAAAATGGGCCTAGACCAGACAAATGGGCATAGACTAGAAGGGGGTTTATTAATTTTATTTGCTTCTAACATTGCTCCTTGCTCAACATTAATAATTTCGCATATCGTTTAACGTGCCGACTTACATTCACACTTCTGATTTGGCGTGACGTCGAAACACGTTTGTCAGCAACGATATGGGTTAATTCCTCCTGAAGACATACATGCATCACATTATTCAAAATAAATAATAGCCTTGGGGTAACCAGTTGCTTTTGATCAAATATATTCGTATAAAACAAAATATGTTTAAGGATGCCTCAGCAGATCCTTAGATTTTGTCATTTAACAAACCAAAGCACAATATTTATTTTGAAACAACTCCTTCTGAATTCGGATCCCTTCTGCAAAGTGTATTTCACTTCCCGAGCAAATGGTTGAAATATCAACTCCGTTGGTACCACACTAGAAAGGTGGCACACCTACTGCTTGATATTCATAATTGGGCGATCATACACCTTTGTATTTTGATAGACGACTTTGTATTCTATGCGCAGTAAATCGTCTGTGGTTACTTGTTTTATATAGTGTAGATGAGATATACAATAAACGAGAATCGCTTTAAAAGATTGCTTAAACTATGAGCTAAAATCCAGAGTTTTGTGTTACTTTTTTTTCGTAAATGGAATTGGTGGAACTCATTTAAGACGTGCATGCAGCACTAAGGAGTTCGCCCATTCCACATCTCTATGTCAATTCCTGAATATCATCGAAGATATTTCCTATTCCCAATGTGAATGCATAATAATAACCCTCATTTGCATGGATGAATCTTGTGCCAGTTCTTTATAATTGCAGTGCAACCTTAAGGAGTGAGAAGAGGTCTTAATGGATCATATGCCTACCATCAAAGAGTGACCATATCATGATACATTTTTTACCCGAAACTTTCCTTGTGGAATCGCAGTTGTAAGTTAGGTTTCTCAAAAAAAAAGTTTCTTTTATTTAAATGCTATTGACATTTTGTACTGATCGATACAATTTAAAGATACTTTACCTTTCAATAAGTGGGTTTTATTCATATACGCAGTAGTATTCTGACTATTTAACAGTCGTTTCCACAACCTGCCCAAATACAAGAATAAGCATACAAATATGTTTGCTATAGTTGGTCATTTCCAAAGTCACTTTTAAATTAAGGGCAAGCACTCGCTTACTCGGCAAGGGTCGTCCATAGTACGTCTTATTCGGACGTGACGTTCTACGCCGGGACGTAAACGGACGTCCGTAAAAACTTACGTACGGGCCCAAATTATGTCGTTCTCTCGACGTCCGTGGACGTCTTGCCGAGTGAGCGCAAACGGTATATAGTTCAGGTCCTTAAAGACATAGCAAGACCTAATGTTGAGCACATTGAGTCGCGATCTCAGCATCCCGCATTATTTCCATGTTCCAGGGAAAGAGGTCACTTTTTGAAACGCTTGGAGAATTCCATTAGGCTCCACTAATTTCTGATAACTTAAAGAGGCCGGTGGCCAAGTAAGATGGAAGCGAAATTTAATTGCGTCGATAATTACCCTTGCATGTTACAGAGAAGCAATAAGCGCATAAGGACATTGCGACCACAGTGTCTGGTGTCCATGGACTGGGCAGGGGTCTCAATATAGTTCTTTGGTATGTAGGTTAGGAGTTACATTTGACAAGAAAGGGTATGTGGGTTATAACGTTTCAGAAGATATTGTCTCAAAATGACTTAGTCTATCATAACACCAATGGCGATTTTAAAATCAAAATATTTCTGGTAAAACTAAAATAGTATCTTGTTTTATTAAATAATTACTTAAAAGCAACGCATCGTATCGTTGGCATCGGTAAATGACGATTTCCGAAGATTGATATTTGTATATTTTTTGTTGATAGATTTCTGGCAAGACATGAAATATAATAATGGAAATAACGATAAATATCGTGTGGGCGTAAAGCGTTGGAGCAAAATAGTGTTATCATTTTTAGCCGATTTAAACTCAACCTACCCGCCAATTACCATTAGACTCATCTTAGTTTCTGAATAGCTCATCAACATCAAATGGCATTTTTTATATGAGACATTCAATGCAGAGTAATTTCTTATATGGGTCTTAAATGAGTCCCAGTTGTAATCAGAGGGGTGGTTTGTACTTGAGTCTGGTCTTATGGTTTGTAAATGACAAAGTGTGATACAGTCAACAAAACACTTAAAAAGGGGGAAGGGTTGGATAGTTGATGTCGCATCCGTGTTTGTCACCATCATTGCCTTGTCCTCCTAAAAATCAATCATATGCATGTCTTCAGATATAAGAATCCCGATCATAAAATATGATTGAAGTAGTGCTTCCATTCTGTAGTATTTAAATAATAAAAATGTGCTATATCAAAATTGTTTATTCTTAACTCTAAATCATTCCATTTACAAAGTGTATGAATATATATGCATTTATATATATATGAATGCTCTATGACGAATAAAATTTAAAAATAAAATATTAAGTCTTATCACTCCAATAAATCTATTAGATCTGTATGAAAAAGCACAATTTTTGCATTGACTGTGCACAAACTCCAATTTCATATGATATACAAAAATAATATAAATTATATAGATGTTGATTGCGTAGAAAAGAAAATGATTAAACATGGCTTAAACGTTTATCAATTGATACATACATACATTTGTATTTCTTAGAACAAGTTTAATGTATAAATTCAAAATGATAAAACTAACGACTAATTAAGCTTAGTAAATATGATTTTACAATACTTTATTAAAATAATAAAATAAGCACTGTAAGTTTCAATTCAAACAAAAAAAAGAAACTATCATTTCCCTCAAAATCTTAGTTTTTTTATCAAAACGTATTTAAAAATATTTCGAGATCGAACGCCATCGATATGAGACTATTTTAACGGATTTTTCAAAAGCTATTGAACTGATACTTAATAACTCATATGATCATACTATTCGCTGGCCATAACCTACATGATTTGCATACACAATTAACGAACGTTTGAGCATTGTACGTTAATTTGGTATCCACAAATATTCGCATCTAATTGAACGATATAAAAACTTATTCGCCTTTTCTCTTTTTTTTTCTTATTACAGGGTTCATTGAACGAAGAGTCAACACTATTATGCATTTTATGTTTGTATAAATAGGTTGTGTTTTTATAAACCAAAAATATGTTGATTGATAGAATGCAACGTACTACCTAATTATACTGAAATAACAATTATGCTGCAGTGTGCATTTGTGATTTAACCTGAATTTCTTATCACATACTATTTATTTATTTAGTCATCCTATATACTCAGACATATATATAAATGTTTGATGATAAATCAACTTTTGCCTGTGGATACCAAGTGAGCGGACGCGTCAAAATAGGCTTCATTTATAATAATTGCAATTGTATTTACAAACATTATAAATACATTAATACGTGTACATTTATTTCCCGTAATAAACAGGCAGCTATGTAAATCCGTAACAATAAAGTTCAATATACATGTTGATGGGAAAGCAACCAATTAGTAATTATAATTGAACAAACAAGCCACGCTAAATAATACGTTTCGAAGAAATATAATCATAAGAAATGGATAAACATGTATATACAATGAATATATGTACATACATTGGTACATACATTTTGTGTAATTTACTAAACTTTCGTAAAGTTAGATAACAATATTAGACAATATTTGATCCAGCTTATAATTATGACACATTCGGTGGACCACAAAACGCCCGTTTAAATGATAAAATACTTAACCTTGGTACATTTGACCCGACCATACATTCGGTGACGTACCATAATAAGCCTCCGGAAAATAAACGGGCAACGTATAGCTTCTTTGTAACGGTGGATGATTTACAGCTTCCCTTTTATTACGTTTCTGTGCCTTACCTTTACTTGAACGCCGCATTTGATTACGAGGCATTGGATTAGGAAGTGGATACATATACGGGAACATTACTGGATTAACATAACCTTGTATGGGCTGACAATGCGGTACCATATATGGAGATTCAACCGTGGCTACCTGGGGATACATTAACGATGGATAAACCACTTGCGTTGGTGACGTAGGAACACTTGCTGTAACACCAGTTGGGTTCAATCCCCCGGTTTCAACCCAGTTTGTCCTTTCTGGAAAGTATTCAGAAGCTTTCCGCTGAAACATAATCTGATTGGACGGACGATAAGGCACATATTCATATGTCTTTGCGACTGCTTCATCGTCTATTGTGAACAATTTATTATCGCCCATATTGGCTTTGTCCTTATTTGCTGATGATTTAGCGCCTCGTTTTCGAGATGATTTGTCGCTTGGCAGGCAGCCATTTTGTTTTCTTGAGCTATTCTGGGAGCTACTTCCGGTGCCCATCGATGTGCTTTCGGTTTCGAGGGAGCGGTTCCTATCGCCTTTGCCGATAGTGCTGATACTGAAAAAAAAACAAATACATTAAATAAGAAAATTTACCTCAACAAAACGTTGTTGGTATACAACATACGCAATTTATATCAACTACATTGTGTTCAAATATGTAAAAAATGTGACACCTATTATACGGGTGCACAGTAAATAGGTTGAAGCCAATGCCGAATTACGTGTCGCCAATCTAAGAATATAGAAATGCGGCTGTTTTAAAAGCATTAATTGCACTCAATGGGTGAATTCTATTTCATAATTAGGTTAATTGAAAATAAATGAATATCAATATTCTTTTTATGGTTTCATATCTTATGGTCATAACAAGCGCTGAATATGAACCATACCTTTCACCCGTGTCTGATCTTCGGCAACATCCAAAGCACTTCTGAAATAACACTTTGAGTTCACCAATGTTTCCTTCGGGACCAATGATGCGACAAAGGGGAATGAAGAAAAAGATGGAGAAGGCCCAGCTGATGCTCATGTCAACCATGAGGAAGATGCCAAATCTGGATTTGGAATAGTTAGAATATGATATACAATATTGTATTAAAGGCTTATTTTGGCTATCAAATGTGCTTTTCTACTAATATCTACTAGTTCATGCTCATGTCTATCATCAGGGAGAAAACAAATACAAATAAAAGGATATAAGCTGAAACGGATTTTGAAGATTTACCAATTAAACGGGCTTTAATTTTGCACATGACCATTATTTTTTATGTTTATTTTTCAAGAGCGAAATAGTTTTATATAATTTATTTTAGATATAAAGCTATTATAATATTTGATGTGAATTTAGATAATATTCATGCAACGATTTTATGGCTCAACTTATGGCCCGAACAAATTATTCAGAGTCGATCGTTCATTAATAAATTATAAATCCATATAAAATTAATTAATTAAGTAAATCGAACATGTATGAGTAATATTTATATATTCAGCTTAAATGCAATAAATATGTGATATTTATTTTTATCAAATGCCAAATAATATATATGATGAACATAGCCTACCTGTAGAACGTCATCACCCGTCCCAGACAGATAGCCGCCCCGCTTAGAAACGTCGTTAATCCGGCCATAGTAACCGCTGATCCAACCGTAACTAAGGCATCACCGGAACTAGCTACCCGTCCTTCATGCGGCGAGATCTTATAGGCAACCGCGAGATGTATCGTAAAATCGATCGATAAACCAACCGTGAGTGTTATAACTAGGCTCTCTAAAACGTTCAACTCCCATCCTAAGAGAACCATAACTGCTACGGTAACAGCGATAATAAAAGCGATTGTAACCATGGAGTAAACGGTTATGAATATATTACCGGATGTGACCAACATAACAAGGAAACCAACGCCTAAAGAAAGTAAAATACCGCTAACGGTTCCTTGGACCATAGTTTGAAGTAAGTCATAGAAAAAGAATTCGTCTCCATAAGCCCCACTGAACCAGCCCCCCTTAAGGCTATTCGGGGCGCTTCTAAGGCATTTATCCATGAATTTCGAATAGCGCGTATAGTAGTTGTCCATTTTGCGTTGTTTCGTGGTGGATACGAAATCGGTTTCGATTTGAAACGTCATCGCTTTTATTTTTCCATTTCCGCTTTTGTATGCGGGTGTTCCCAAAAGTGTTTTATTTTGATCCGATGCAATACCGTAAACGAGTTGAATAAATGAATTATCTTTGTAACACAGTTTTGCGTCAGCTTCGGATTTGGGAAATTCCTCAGTACAGCATTCGGCCGGTATACTTATATTGTACTGTGGATACTCACAAATACCGGTTTCCGATATACTTTTCACGATATCAAAGAAACACATATAACGTTCTGGAGCAACGGTATAGGAATCATCCAGCAATTTACGACAGAATTTCCTCAGCCATTTCTGTGAACCTTTGCTGGTCATTTCAAATTTATCATCATATTGTAATTTTTCTCTATCATCCGGATCCAATATATTTCCATTGTCTTCTCCTTTTATTCCGAAGACGAATAATAATTCAATGTTGACTTTGTTGGCTTGTTGGTTATCGATTTCGAAATGAAACTTGTCCTCCATCTTGGCTCGGTACACTTCCCAGGGATGCTTGTCGTAAAATACCTAAAACACCGTCAAAACAATTATACTATTAACAATCTTTAAACACATTATAGTTTAAAGTAATATTTATAAACGTATTAAAATGATATTTGAGGATTCCCGTAAAGGCTAATGCATATCAATTGATAGAAATAAAAATAGAAAATGTCTTGAATAATTCTTGAAGAATTAACTTAAATAAATATGTATATTTTTAAGTTAAAAAAGGATTATTCCCGATTTCTATATGAGAAACTTTCAAAATGTTCTTTGATTAAACTTTGTTTTTTTTTTTTGCGAAACACATATTTATGTATGTGCATCATTTTACTTTATTTATCCATTTTATTTCTAAAACTTACCTGGATATATTTGCTCTCCGTTAGCTGCAACGCTGGTTCATAAAACACAACCACAGCGCCCCCTATGCCAAGAATCGAAAACAAAACAATCCACAGCAACCAAGGCTTAAGCACTATAATCGGCATAATTTTACCCCAAAGCACATCCGAAAACCGCCCCGCTTTTTCAATATACTTCACACAACACTCATATCTGCACCGATTGGGATTCTTCCGGTTATATCGCTCACTCACAACTAAAATGGCGGGAACCAGAGTAATCATGAAAAAGAAGTTCACCAATATACATACGCCGCCGAAAATACCGAAGCACTTCAAAGCTGTGACGTCACTAACGCCATTAGCAAATAATGCGCATGATGTCGTCATTGACGTCACTAAAATCGATAAAACGCCGTGATGCAACGTGTGTTCAGTTATGGACTCTATACTGAGTTCCTCTTTAGATTCCATTTTGCGTTTGTACCAAATATCGTGCAATATAAAAACGTCGTCCGCCCCGACGGCGATTAAGAGTAAGCCAGCGAGAAGATTAACGAAACTGAAATAGGTGAATTGGAATACAACTGCGTATAGGAAATAGGCGGTAATCAAACTCAGACCAACAATGAGTAAAACGGCTAACATAAGTGAGAACGACCTGAGGTAGATGAGTAGAACGAAAATAACCAGGAGCATGGCAAATATGTAGAATACCATATCGCTGAGAATGTAATAACGCGATACTTTATTGAATATCATGTAATGATCCATGGCCTTTACTACAATGTCCCGGCTCTGGATATCTATTCTGTACCCTTCCATGTCTTTTAAGTAATGATTGAATAAGCGCTTCTCATCATAGTCCCAGCTTTTTCTATAGATGATCATGGAGTATCGCAGAAAATCCTTGTCATCCTTTAAGAAGGCTTTATCAGTAAGATATTGGAAAATGTAATACGGCGCATTATAGGTTGTGCACTCATATGGAACCGTGGAGCAACTTTCATGCAAGGTGCCATTATTCTCAATATCATAACATTGATCCGTAAGAGTGCCTTCTGTAAAGTAGGGCCGACACATTTGGAGTAAATCACGCACTGTATCCATATCGTTCTCATTTATGTCGTTGCAATCCTTGTCTTGCAATGCACCAATATAGTACGGCAATGAAAATGCGGGGCAACCATTGAATGAGGACTTGATGTATTTCTTTTCTAGTTTGCAGATGGATTTCATGTGCTTGGCTTTCCATAAGGAGGAACCATCTTTCGTTTCGGCGACCATGCGAGGGATGGCAGTAGGAGCTTAAAACGAGATAAGTGATAATAGTTTGAACGAGTTAAGTAAATTCTTTTAAAATTCTCGATTACATCATGTAAAATAGAACGATATATGATTGATATACTTAAGTTTGACATGTTTTAAGCGAAAACTATTTTTGTAACGATGAACAAATCGACACTAACGAAACACGGTATCAGTTGGCAGTATGTTACATTCGTTAAATTTGATCACTACGCTACACATATGATTTACTCGTGAATCAATCTTGACATTTAACATTTTTAAAGTATTCAACGATTTTCAATTATGTTCTATTTTGAGATAGCTAGGAACAAAACGTTCTTCGTTAGAAATCAAACCATTAGGGCCGACAAAAAAATTAAACACTAAAACTTAATTCTCATTTTTAAGTATGTGATTATGTCACTTACGATCCTCTAGCTCTGCCTTAATCACCGCCGCTGCAATTATCTTTTGCGCCACATCCTCCAGCCTCTCATCCAAACATTCCTGCGTTCCCCTTTTCCGTCGCTTTTTCCGTTTTTCGATCCCAGTTCCGGTTCCTGTCATTTGAGCTTCCGGTAATGGCGGGAAATACGAAAGGGACCCATTGCCGATGAGTTCGGCGGTAAAGCGTGTAGTGGCTTCATTCCAACCATGGATGAGGGTACCCCTTGGTTCGAAGCCCTATTGAATACAAACAAACTTATCATCCGATGTCTTTATAAACAAAAGTTTGTAAGGACATGTGTTTCGAAAACCATTCAAGTTTTTCGCGCTTCTGTGGCGGCTCAGTTCCAACTGTGGATGAGGGTGCCCCCTGGGTTTGAAGGCCTATCATACCAAAAATATGCTCAAAGAAATACACGTTATAAACATGTATGCCCAGCATGCTTGAACAAAACCTCATCATGAGCTCATGCTGTACTAACACATTATTCATATGAGGTCATTGTGAGGTCATTGTGAGGTTGTGTGCAATATAGAAATTCTATAGAGATACGTGTGGGAAATACGGAAGGGAACCATTTCCAACGACTGTGGCAGTAAAACCATCAAAACGCTGTTAGAGACAGGTAAGGGGGATAAATAAGAAACACTTTAAAATAATGTTATTTTGCCATGTTTAAAGCGGCTTCGTTCCAACCTTGGATAAAGGTGCCTCGGGGTTGGAAGCCCTGATGAATAAAATATGGAGGACGGAGAAAGGAAAACGATTATTTATTATTTCATATTAAGATATAAATACGGGAAATACGAATAAGAGTTTTTTATTATTATAGTTTGATGAGCAAACCAAAATTCTTGGAATCAAGAACGGCATAAAATGTTATTAATGTCTAGATTTAATTATCATTCATAAACACAATTAACAGCATGGGATGTGGAAAAGGATCTCGGCAACTGGCTGTCTTTTAATTACTAGCGTGTAAAAGCTGGATATATGCAAATATCTTCTATTTCACATATATGTATATCTGTGTTGTAAACTTAACACTGATGTAAAGCATGCCTCTTTGGTATTTAATTTGGTTTCAAGTTTAGATTTGTTTGCGATGAAGGCTTTATCATATTTGGTCAACCTTAATCCAAGTTATGAAAAAACAGTCCAATACAAACTAAGCTGGACATTGTCTTATTCGTTTTGTACTTATCCCTCCAATTACGTGAAACAGGGTATGCCATTCCCCATTGATTCGAAATAACCATAATGAGAGTACGGAAATACCTTGTAAGTAACTATGGAAACCAAAATGAATTGTCAGGTGGGTCTGAAGTAATCTTTTAATGAAAAGGATGAGTCACTTTTTCCTTAGACTAAAGCAGATATGGTCATGAAATGTGGCATACTGTGGATCTTGATAATGCCATTTAAATGCATTTATTGGTCTTCCATCATCGAGGATTGAAAACTGATGTATAATATATTCATGTAGTTTTTCCCTCTGTCCGATTGAAAACTGATGTATAATATATTCATGTAGTTTTTCCCTCTGTCCGATTGAAAACTGATGTATAATATATTCATGTAGTTTTTCCCTCTATCCGATTATATACTGAGCGTATAAATAAAACCTAGTTTTCGTCTCTATTTGTAAACTAAATGGGAAGACGATATACTTGATTGTATATTAAATCCAGATAACTTGGAACCGGGAGAGGGCAAGAAGAGTACGTTAAACCTCAGTGAAAGGAGCCAATGTATTTCATATTATAGGCTGAACGTTCGGGAACTTTGGACCACATTAGAATTTGATGTTATCCCGACAATCCATGAAAACCCCTCTAAATCTACATTTCCATGAAGATACCTGTCCCATCACTTACAGCGAGATAAGAATTTAAATCATTTTACTCGAATCCGATCCAAGTAGTGTTCGCCAAAAATAAAACTGCCGACAAAGTTACCACAAATGATAACATGATCCACCAAGTTTACCCATTTTACTCATTTCGATAATTTAGGACTATAACGGACCATGCAACTATAGACAAACTCGTAAATACAACAGTCACATGAGACATAACACCAGGGTCATTGTGAAAGAATACAAAAACCTTAAAAACCATGAACTAGACACCCACCATACATGTAAGTAGATCACTGTGATATTTGATTTGAGCCAATATTTAAGAAGTCTACTCGACCATGCATATAACGTACGTTGTGCTCCAAAACGCATTTACCCTTGACTAAATTAAATATACTAATGTATACGAAAGTTATATGTAACTAGTATAATGTGCTAATCCTTAATCCAATGACTGAATAAGTAAGACAACACCAATTCACGGTTACGTCAAATTGTCACTTGTCATAAGGATGTTATACGCCATATACTATTAGTTGTTCCACATTAATGCACAAAGATAAATTGTTCGTACTCATTTTTGGACACAAATCATACGAATGATGCAAACGATATTCTAATTTGATAATTAGAAAATCTCGAATTAATACATATTAGTAACTTCAATGAAATTAAGGTTACAGATATCATTAAAAAAACAGCTCCCAGCCACTTACAAAAAAAAATCTAATGATAATCTTTTGCATTTTTTTGCAAATCGAATTTGTTCTAAATTACCTTATTTGGGTCAGAAAGATCCGGTAGACCGGCATACCAAAACGAAATCGGCGCAATGATTAAGACGAAAAGCAGATCTGCTCCAATAACTATCCATGGATGCGTTGTCACGAAACGAGTATACCTAAAAAGGAAAAGACATTAATTTTAACATATTCGTAAAAAATAAATGCTTACGGAAAAGGTTATCACACTCATCCCAATAGACATAGGCTTACATAGTTTCATACTTTTATGAAAAACGATTTGAATTTGCGATTTATGTTGGAAAAATCTTGTCGCAATTAAATTTACCTGTGTAAAATAAACATTCGATGGTCGGACACGAATATATTTGCTATATTTTCTAACAATATAAAATTGACATCGATTTTACATTTTCAGATCCGATATTTGTAGCGGCCACTTGGATGAAAACTTTTTATTCAAGGACATTCTATGACTTGGCAAATTATTTAATGTCAGGTCGATTGTTTTTATTTAATGTCATGTCTCGGCCAGAAATAAAACGAATTCCTGAGAAGAATTCAACGTTGTTTTGAAAACTAATAGCGAAAAAAAAATGTATTTAAATCTAACTAATGAGGCTGTTTTCCTGGAAATGTTTTTATCAACATATTATATTTTTGACGTCAATATACTAGAGCGCTATAATTAATAAGGTAGTTCGTGCCTTCTTTCATATAGTGTACTTACCATCCCATTTCGAATATCACTGTTGTGCGTCAATTAATGCGTCAATATTAAAATAAGTTGCCTCAACCTTAAGCTGTCGCACCTATAACGACATGAGTGCTACAATTAAGTAATTGTAGTTAATTTATAACGAAATAATAAAAATAATATTCGTTGGATATGAAGAAAAGCCAAATCTAAATAGCAGCTTTATTTCTAAGATCGTTTTCAATCTATCGTTTTTAGTCATCACTCTTTAAAAAAAAATGATGTTATTTCAAATAATTCATTTATGATAGCCATGGTTAAAAAATCTCTTTAATGAACATTTATTGCAGTAAAAAAAACGAAACGCACAGTTGCCCTGTATTGACAAATGTCACAGACGTCACGAAAGCTTAAGATCAACTTACCTTTCCTCTAATGGCTATTCCAGTTATTTAAAAGTTCATTTCATATGTTATCCGTAATATACTATTTATTCCGTTTTACTCATTTCATAGAAGCCAACAGAACCAGATGACATTGATAGATAACTCTTAAGTGAGAATCTCCATTCAAAATTTATCCGTTATAGAGGTAAAAAATGAAAAATAATATCCAAGTTTGCCGTCAGTTCGTGACCTTAGTACACATGTACTATTACAAAATAGGTCCCTCTTTTTTATATTTTCTCTCCAAACCCTGAGTAAATATGTCTATCTTGAATAGGTTTACCCTTGGAGTTTGCAGCACGTAATCGTGTTACATTAAAGGATCTCCCCTTTTAAAAGGTTTTCCCTAGAAGACAAAACACAATCACAAAAGGAAAGGCAGGATCATTCAAGGTAAGTTATAAGTCATGTATTGAGTGGCAGAGCAACGGGTGAGTTTGTTAGTGTTGTATGTATCCATTTGTTTTACTATAAAATCCGCCAAGCCTAATGGTATGGGAACGTACATTTCGTGATGTTGCTTCACAAGTGGAACAAAACAAAATTAGAATTAATCGAGATTTATCACTTGCTGTGGGTGAAACCTTAAAAGCCATGACCCATAACTGTTGTGTTAGTACAATTGTGACTGACCAAATAATCCGTATTTCCTATTATTTCCTTTCATTACACGTCAGATTATTTTTTACATTAAATTATTAACTGAACATCCCTCAAACCACCGTATTCTCAATGACTACCATGTATCAAGGTTTCGTTCCTTTACGAAATATTCAAGGTATCTGAAAATCACTGTGTATCACAAAATAATAATTAGTCCAAGGTCATTTATAAAACCGGAAAGACAACAATTTATCTTCTTTTGGTTGATGATAGATCTAATTTACGCAACATGTTTTGATAGAAGTAGAGTCGACGCCTTACCTTTCATTTATAACTGAATATGCGTCATTATGAACTATACCTATTTCAATTCGATAGTGACAGCGAAAGGGCACCTCACGAACGACATATAATTCAAATGCTCAAAAGTTATCTAAAATATCAAGTTATTTTGAATTATTCTGTAACATATAGCAAACAAATAAATATCATTTTTGCATCCATCTAATACTTCTTTAAAGCTACAGTCCGCTTGGAATAATTGAGAACCCGTTTTGTAATAAGATATTAATAATTTGATATCATCAAATTACTTATTTTTAGCGACTAGCTTTACCTTATGTAATCACTAGTTCAATAAAAACAACATAAAAGATATCAGGTTTCTAATTTAATGTTTTAAAATATATATAAAGAGTCATTTAAAAATTCGAACAAGGTTTGTTTTCTTGAAAAAAATGAACCACTCGTTAGGTGTATTTTATGATGGTAAGTTAATAATTTGTCCTTACGTTACCTACATTAATGTACAGCAGACTGTCTCGCTTCCAATTGCCGCAAATATATAGTAGCATAGGAATTCTATAAAAAATATGTTGATTCATGCAAGCATTTTTGTCGGAAAAAAAAATATATTGTTTTTAACTGCATTGTGACATATGTCATATTGTGTGTGAAAGTGTACGACAACCGATTCTAGAATAAATTTGATCATTGAGCAACGTAGACATACTTACATATCCCTTCACTCTTTGCTTTGCAAATATATAAACAGGTCTTGATTAATCTTAATATATACATGGTATGAAGTGGGTATGAACTTTGAACTTTTGAATGTTGAGTAATAGGAATGAATGTTTAATGTGTGTGATGGCGTTTACACGTTAGGGTCAGGAAATATCATATGGGCATGTCTCCTTAAATAAGTAAATATGCAAATTCTATAAGCATACAAGGATTACTCCTAAGAATATGCATAGTGTTTGAAATACTCTTTTTATTCTTATTAGTTGTTCATGCTTATTTTATTTTATCGGAAAATCAGTACACAGTGAAAGATGAATACTATTCGCGTCAAAATAAAACATTTTTTGTCTAGTGAGACTTCAGTCATAAATCAGTTATTTTGAAATAACCCAACTGCAGTTGTTCCTCTAAAGTTAGTAAAATACATACAACGAACGGGGTTGGACACTTCGGCTATAATAACGCGTTAAAACGAATGTCGGACAACTCACCCAAAAACCAACTCACCCAAGTTGTGACTAACTCAGCAAAATAGATTGGACAACTCACCCAAGTTTCCAATTAAGGGAACACATCTAAAACTTTTTTCTCGTTTGTATCTACAATTTTAATTATCAAAGTTATTCTCTAAAGTTACTAAGTAACCAAAAACAATGGATTTAAGATTTCTATTTAAGCACCTGCGCTCCCCAGGTAGGTGCGCATACGGTCCTCTAATTTAGGCAATATGATATCGCTGTAATCTCGGATGTCGAAGAAATATATATATCAATATTCATATATTTATGGATATCAGTGCCAATTGAATAAGAAAAACGTGATATTTTTTCTTTTAATGTGTACAAATATTTGGGTGAGTTGTTCAAATATTAAGGTGAGTCGTCCAATAAACTTGAGTTGAGGGTGAGTTGACCAATATTTATTTGTGTGAGTTGGATTTTGGGTGAGTTGTCCTGATCATGGATAATTTTAAAATCCCTCATTCACGATAACAATTGTGCTTTAATAAGATGACAAAAAAATTTGTGTTTAGTTTGTGTTTAAACAAATACGTGTAGGCCATTAAAAATTATAATAAATAAAAGATAGTCTTGCAAAATGAAGACGAATATTTAAAACAGTCAGATTTATTTACAATAATACACGGATGCTTTTTCCATGTCAACACAATATAAACTCGTGTAACACTTAATATTCACATTTAATAAACAAAACAGTTTTTAACACTAATTCAGATCACATTTAACAATATAAATAGGAACCTTAAAGTTCCATTTTTCCGGTTAGAACATAGCTCGTTTGCTGCAAATTTACAGAATTTAATACTGGGGTGCACAATGACGACCCTGGTGCCAAGTGATATCCCTCTTAAGCCAATAAATTGTGCAAGAACCTGGCAGAAATAGTCAAATTCTTTCGGGAAAAGTGTCAAACATTGGCCCAAAAATCAAACATATGTCTAAGGACAAAGGAGAACAGGATAATCTATGAACTAAAATAAAGAAAAATTCCTGAAAAATCATTTTATCATATTTAATATGCTTATAATTTAATGATAAGTGCGAAAATTTGCAAAAAGTCCGCGTTTTAAAATATATTTATGCTGCAGAAAAATTGGGAAAATTGCAAAGAAAATAAAGGAAATAAGTAAGTTTACTTTAGTCTTCTCTTTTGCTTATTGCAATAATGTCACTTGATAACCTATGCTTTAAAAATCTGTGTCAACATTCCGAAGTTGTATTTTTTAAGCATTTCAAATTTGCAATAGTTCAATGAATCTCTACTTTGACAGAAACGACATTTGCTGGATTTCCAATTGTTGCGGCATTCTTGGAGCACACTTTTCTTTTATCCTTTGTTTTATCGCCTTTTCTCGTCTTCACTACATCACTCATACTTTTCGATCGTTCCATGCACCCCTGTACAATCTTGCCGGCGCCCGCGGATCCCTCCAGTTTTTCAGGTAGTATGCTGACTCTTAGTATACTCCTCTTCCTCTATGATCTCAGCAGTATCATCAGTTATTGCATTCAGGTTAGTAGGCAGCGACATTGCTTTGAAGTTGGATGTCGATGGTTCGTCGTTGCTTTGGTCAGAGTGTTCGGTCCCAATAGCGATTCTCTGAAAGCCAAACAGTTCATCATATGCATAAGGGTCGTTGTCGCGATTCATAGCCGTGTATGGTGATGTTGGATGTGTGCCTTCTGCTCTTGCAGATTCATAGAGTTCGAGCTCGTCGTAGATACTACATAGCGAGGATTCTTTACTGTTGTCTATTCTGTTTTCGTTGCTGACATCTGCTTGATTGGCTTTGGTAATATCAATATTTTGCCGCTGTGCCCGCTTTTGGTACAGAAAGCATAGGCCACATGACATTATTAGACCAACCAATAGTGATGCGGAGACCAAAACTATTGTTATTAAGGTATTTTGGTTACCTAAAAAGAAAGAAATTCAATATATCTGTATACTTAACAACTTTTATGGATATAATGACATATATAAAACCTATACAAATAATGTGTACATACTTTATAGATCACGTTAGTGTCTTACCTGATTCACAAATATAACTTCCTTGGAGATTCTTGCAGTGTGTCCCTCCGCAAATTGCGGGGGACTCCTTGCATTCATCCACATCTAAAAGTATTAAATAAATAAAAATAAATATAAATACATTGATAAAGATGATTATGACAAACATGTCTATTATAAACATAATAAAACACTTGGTTTTAATTTTGAGAATAACACTACATGTATATGATGCTAATTAAGTTATCACAAAATCTCGATTAACCCATCTGTACCCGGTCTACACAAACCTCTTCATGAGCTCATGGTGATCTAAAATAAACTCATTTGATATCAGTATGAGGTCATGATGAGATTTTGTGTAGACTTGATAAGTATTACCGTGTTCACAATGCTCTCCCACATATCCTGTTCCATTGCATTCACACTTATACGAGTATATTCCATCCTTACAGCGGCCGTCACCACAAAACCCGTCAACACAATCATTCATATCTAAATATAAAATACATAATGCTGGCATGTCTATGTTGAAACTCTATTTATGCCAAACTGATATGACACTACCAAGATCCCACTCGGCAAAAAACTTCCTAAGAACGTCCTGATCACGTAGTTTTACGTCCCGACGTCCACGACGCAAATAGGACGTCGCTACGATGTAAAATATGAGACGTCCCATTATTGTCTGTAAATTACGGGTTAAAGACGTGTTTTTATCACGTGACCATTTACCATATCCGTATAACGTCGCCAATTAGACGTTGTCGCGACGTGTTATTAAAGTCGCCCTTATGACGTTATAAATATGACGTGACCTTCAAGTCGCAATATGAAAAATAAAAATGGTCAGGCAATTTAAATAACGTCAGAAAAATGACGTCGCTAAAACATTCATACATGACGAAATGCGGACCACTTTAGGACGTCGCATCTTAGGGTATTAGCGGACGTCTTTCACTGAACGTCCACTCGGTGTCAGATATTGACGGCGAAACGACGTCTAAAAAATTACGTCCGGCAAACTTTCATCTTGGCTCAATGTAGGACCAAGAAAGGACGTGCTTAAATGACGTCAAACGGTCGGGAATAGGACCATCCTTTGCTGAGTGGGTAATTGCACCATTATTATTCAATAGCATATGAAATAGCATATATTATAGTGATAAACACGAGAACTGCCCCAAAACAAACCGTCGGATTATTATGATTGGTTTGTTTGTGCAACACGAAAAAGTTTATCGTTATTTATACTGCATATTATAAAATGGTTATGGCTTATAAAGAAAAATAGAAAAAGTGCTTACTTGTGTTTCTATTCTTATTGAATAGTTACCTTTCTTACATATGAATCTCCTAAGCGCTGTGCAATTATCATCATACCAGCCCCAAGTGTAAACCCCTCCACAGCGATCATTCCCATTAGGCTCAATAGGACGCCAAAGAGAGAGCAATTCTGGAAGCATAGGTGAGCCGTCAAGCCACTCCCAGCGCATCCTGCATGCAGCGCAATCCAAGGTGGAAGGGCATGGGTTGCCTTGACACGGATTCTGAACCACGAGACCGATCCAGTGATAAGGGTACCTGCATTAATTTATAACAAGTAGGGCTATAGTGTGCCATTACAAAACGCAAAAGCTTTGTCTTCGGTAAAGCCGTTTAATTACGCGATTGGTTTTCGTTTGGATCCACAAGATGCACTCTCATTGGCTGTTTAAATACCAACGTGCGAATCACCTACGGCAGCTCAAATGTGTCTCCATTCACTCGCTTTTGTGTTATTGCAAAACAAGTTGTTAATTTAAAATCAATGCTTCGATTTTGTCTGATCAAGTAGAATTATATTTTTATTTGCAATATACTATTTTACATGTATATATTTTAATATAAGCATCACTCATGGGATAATCTAAAGTAAAACGTGGTTTTTTGTTTCAGCTTTATTTAAAACTTAAAACTTAAAATTTAAAACTGAATTCAGAATCAGAATAAAACATACGCATTAAAGTGCGCGCCCAATAGAGCGAGAGCGAAAGCGCCTTTAATGACAATATTTGTGACACACGTAATCCTAAGCTAATTACCATGGTAGTTCTTACCCTCTTTTTTCCATCTCTGATATCATAAAACGCTGTTCCTCTAACGAATGTATGATTGTAAGTTCAGCTTGAAGAATATGACAATTATTGCGCGCTTGAAGTTGATACATCTTTTGCTCCGAGAAAAAATAGTGATCATTCTTGAACCTCACCCATTCACCTTTAAGTAATTGATATCTTTCTTCAAAAATCGGTTTTAATTTGAAAATAAAGTTATCATACCGAAAAAAAAACAGTTATTTGATTCTATTTATATTGGTAAGAACAATTCCATGTTGTAAATAGCCGGATTCCAACCAAACACAAGCTATAGTCAGTTTATCTATTATTTAGTAAAAGTTATCGGTCTCTTTACTATATTCAAAGATGACTTATGGTTTTTAACATAAACATGTAGACCCTAGATCATGCTAGAGTCGTTCACATTGACGATCTGACTTTAACTTGGCTTTGCCTGTAGACATCCATGGCTTTTGAATAACAAAAAAAAAACATTTCAAAATAAAATAACATTTAATAAAGAATTACATAAAAAGTAACATAAATTGCTTACAATTCACCTCCCCGTTGAATACGCACAGGAAAAATAATACGATTATTATCATTATGATCTGATTAATAGTATTATTATATGTAAATACATTTAATTATTTCTTAAAATCAAAATATCCATGTTGATGTGCATCATAACACTATATATTTTTCACGACCAAAGGCCTATTCTAACATGTTCTTCCTGTAACAAAATACAAAAGTACATTGTGTGTATTGCTTTCCGGTGATAGGTGATTCCTATCAAATGTCGCCGCCTGCTAAAAATCCTGCTTTTTTGAGTTGTTGATGATTGCGTATGGTTTAATATATATATATAGTATTTCAAGTTCTACATTACAATGGCTAATTAGGCTATAAAGAGTACATTATTGTTATATCATATTAAAACACTTATCAACAATAATGCAAACATTGCTGATATAATATGACTCTTTATTTAGCGGATATAATTTTTTTATGTTTTAAAGTTGTTTATAAATCTTCTTGTCTATATAACAAATAACAAAGTAACCATTACTCAGCTAACGTGTTAAAAAAAAACGCTCTGTTGGGTGTTTGGATCTATAACTTTTTAATGCGTCGATTATTTTAATTGAAATTTTGACATAATCAACTTCAATCAATACTGATTAACAAAATCTAAATAACTTAGTATTTACACTTTCACCAACATCACAATATTACGATATTCAATGACGGGTTACAATACATTTTTCACAAAAGAGTCTTTAAGTGCATCAAATACATGGTTGGTGTTTTATGTGAGTTCAATTTGTTGAATGGCATTGTCCACTTAATTTGGTATGTTTTAATGTTTCTTGAATCACAGGTTTCCTTTTAAATTTATTGGATTTAGCGCAATATTATTATTGTCTGACATGGGTATGCAATCCATTTTCATCGCTAGTCTAATGGACACATTTGACCCGTCTAAGTTCTCTAAGCGATTAGTATGGCAGTGCCTTTCATTTAATGAAAATTGTACTAACATTTTTAATAATAGCAATGAAGATAAAAGTGATATGCCATTTGACGAAATATCAATCGATTTACCTGAATTGATAAATCAACCTTACCTTTACCTAAACTCAATGCACCGACGGGCTATGCAAAGCATACCGATTAAGACTCAGACTACAGTCTTGGTATGTAAAAATCGCTAGTTGCAATATTCAATTTTTATTTGTTTGGAAACAAGATGATCGATTTCTTTGAAATAACAAACAGCTATGAAAACAGTGAAAATCGCAACCAACTTGCGATTTCAAAATCGCTAATTTCTGAAAGAGAGGCCTGATGGGAATTTGTCTTTGTCCCCCTTAATCGAACATCGTTATATTGTGATGTGGATGGGATGGTAAATATCGGAATATTTACATTTTCTGAATAAAGAATGATTAAAGTTGTGAAAATGTTATTTTAAAAAGTCCACTCATTTAAAAGTTATAGACCCAAGCACCCATCAGAGCGTTATTGTTTTTGAACACGTTATAGTATACCACTTCTAGCAAAATTCGATTACTTTGTGTGCTGTTATAATTTACGTTTGAAATATTGCAAAGGAGAAAAAAAAATATTCGAAAATAATGCAATCATAGGAAAGACACTAAAGTTGCGCGCCAACTGAGGAGAGAGCGAGAGCTAGTGCGAGAGCTAGGGTGAGAGTGAGAGATTTTCTGCGCCACTATACTTAATACCAATGCGCGCTCACTGAAGCGAGAGCGAGACCAAGAGCGAATGCACAAAACACTCGATTTGGCTAGGAAGCTGAGCCGTATGGATTCATTCACTAGACATATCTAGGTTGATAAATAGAAAGATAAAATGATAGATAGAATGAGACATTGAATAGCTTAAAATCATGGATAACCACATACATATGTAGCACTTTAATAAATAAAAATGTTCCAACACACTTTTTTTGGCAAAACGTCATGCAATGTAGATAGGTGCATTTAACGCGTTAACGTATCCCGATGGGCCTTTTCTCAGGCTAAGAAACAAAGTTATTGTAACGCCGAGATAACGTTGCGACGTCATACTTGAAAGTTACGTGGTATAAACGTTCCTATCTATTGACATGATAATTTCCAGCTTAATCAGTTTTCAATATAAATCTTCAGGCTTGAACATTATTTTGATTGAGTCTATTCAAAGTCTATATATATATATGCATTGCAGCTTGAAATATCATCTATCGTTGTATTTTGCTATCTGAAGACACGTGAACTGTTTTTACCCCCAGCGAACCTAGGTTATCATCGGGTTAGTGACATAGATATTATACGTATTGATAAACACCGCATATTATAACATGATGCGATATGTTTCGCTATATACCCTTTATAATTAGAGACGTTTCGATTCTGCAATAGAACACGTTGTACGGCATTCAATATGCAAATGAGGAGAGGCTAATAAACGTGACTCATTTTGAGCGAATACTGCAGTACAGTTTCAGCATATTGACTCCACACAAGTATTTCGACAAAACGTCATAACAAGTAATTATCATGACTAATTGTTCGAAACTTTTTTATACAGTTCGAATTTTAATGTATTTATGCAATTCTTTCATCTGTTATTATAGTGATAAAACTGTTCATTTGTATAGCTGATTTAGAGCTTAGAAGAAACTATTACAAAACTCACGCCTTCGGCGTTCGGTTTGTAATAGCTTCTTCTTCGCTCTAAATCAGCTGTACAAACTTACAGTCGTGTTTTATCCCTATAGTATATATTCAGTACACATATAATATAGATATTAACATGTTTATGATTTCAATAATTCCTACTCCTGCCTTTGAATAATACGGCGGCTGGATTTCATTACATTAAAGTACTATCAGAATCCCGAAATATCTCTATGATGATAAGGCATCCGATATCGATATTTTGAGGGGTGTTGAGGGTAGGTAATAAGAAATATGTTTCTAAAAGTACATGTATACCATGCCTAATTATACCTCCGATAAAATGCTAGTTTGTTTTGGCAGAGTTTTAAAACTAAGTAAAATAGGCAACCGAATTTGAAACAATAAGGCCTTATCGGAATCCTGAATTATCTCGATGCTGATAAGGCATCCGATATCAATATTATTCAGTGTTGAAGTTCATTTAACACTACGTCAGGGAACACTTTACTTTGAAAATGAATATAATTTAAACAAATTTTAAGTCTATAGCAAAACCTCTCGCTTTTGTTCTCGCTAAATTTCTTGGCACGCTCGTGTTTCGCTCGCTTTAGGTCTCGCTCAAGCTCTCGTTCTCGCTCTATAGCACTCGCTCTCGCCTCAGTGGGCGCGCACCTTTATCCTTGAAAGTTGACGAAATGACGTGTTTTTGTTTAATTGTTACCATAACCTTGTATTGCATAATCCTTTATTTTATACAGAATTTAAGGCTTTACGTACCAGGAGAATGGCACATACCACCCCAAGGCAACATTTATATCAAACTCATTTTTTCAGTTTTTTTAAACAGAAATTCAAAGTGTTTTGTTGAAACAACTAGATCTTATTACTTTCCCTGTTTAATATAAATAATCGGAGGAATGAATGAAAGAAAATGGGTTAAATTCCTTGTATGCCCTCCATTTTAGAGCTTGGGTTAAAAACAAGTAAAGTTGCGGTCACGCAGCAGGCGAAATATTTCGCAATCGCAGCATAAATCACAGAAAACATAGAAACTCCGCGATATCGGTTTTAGACTAAGTCCCGAGCGACATTGCGATATCTGTTCACGCAGGTTTTGCAACAAACAGTGCAACAAACAAAGGTTTAAACGGATTGTTTGTGAGATTGCGCTTTCTGTATTTGCGATATTGCAAAATCAATTGCGATGTCTGCGATATATATTGTTTTTTTCTGTGTTATGTCAAGCATTTGTTTTAAAAAGTCAATGAATTGATATCAGACGCAATCGTTACATCGAACAAAAATTTTTAATCGATGTATTTTGAATATATTTGCCAATAGAATTCAAGTATAGCATCAAACATCACGGCTCACTCAAAACCTTTTGAATCAGTCCGTGGTTACATTTGCGTTTTCAAACTCAACCTTTTTTCGGGCATTCAAATGTATTCCTTATGCGGAAACGCCGAAACGCAAATTCTCGACTTGAATTGAATTAATAATAAATATATTTGATGTGAATATAGAAAAAAAACATGATATCGCAAAACCAATTTCGCAAGTGCATGAACACCTTTTGCTTACATTTCTCAGACCCAGCAATCACAGAATTCTGCCTGACCGCACCTTAACGAGATGTTTTGGTTAAACGAAATAATGACTCTCTAGATATGTTTGTGTATTTATATCATATTTCCCAAGGCATCATTCATTAATGTACTGTGAATCTCCCTAGAAACAGTTTGAGGGTTTACTATTCAGAAATGACACATGCAATGCAATTTTATTTTGGTATTGCAAATTTTAAACGAAAAAGTAGGGGTATACGCAAAATATGAAATAATTATATTAAAGAGTGTAAAAGATATGCAATAAAAACGATTTTCGTGATATTTTTCCCCATTAACATCTTGGAATAATAACATGCCTCTGAAGAATGACCACGTTCTTTTGTCTTTGAATAATAGAGACATTTTCAAGCAATAGAATCGGTACCTAGAATAAGTCGCACCTTAACGTACAAATGAGTTCTGGAATATAAACAGACCGCTCAAACCTATTGCATTTCTATTCACCATGACAAACCATTCAATCATGTAGAATTCTATATAGGGCAAAGAGAGTGTTTTATAATGTTCAGAATTGTTTGCAATTTCTGTTTAGAAATGTCTAGGAGTTTTCGGGCGAGGAATATTATGAGAATGAAAGTTCAAATATAAAATGGAAAAATATAAATTAGATAAAGATATAACCAATACAGAAATATGTTCAACCCACCCACTCTTGCCCTTTCTTTGGCCAGCCTAATGGTTGACACATCTGGTCAATCAAATCTAGTCTAGACGCATCTAGGGTTCCCTACACCAAGCGAACATGCTGAAAATTCTGCAGCTTTTTCG
>LQRL01143055.1:33793-45965 GCA_001703475.1 Hydroides elegans
TATAAATTCATAATATATGTTGAATATTTGGTTACGATCAATTTCCATACATTATTGTTTCTTAAAACAGAATTTAGTCTAAATGCTATAAGATAACAATGAGTAGATCAGTTGATTCCGTTTAGCTTAAAACAGGATACCTTAAAATACACAGAATGTAGCTGTATAAGTAAACATTTTATTTGCAAAGGGAGTGGAATGGTACGTTACATGATGCTTATTTAAACGTAGTAAAACACAAGCAAAAGAAAACTCACTCTACAAATTCAAACGCTTTAGTAAGGTAAAATATACATTTAATTAAGTTACAAGGATGTCGACTCACAAAATAAAATATTCCCAAAATTAAATTCAAAAACTTATATCTTAATCAACATAAAAGCAAATATATTATTACACACACTTAACTGATATATATTTCCTCGCAAAGTGTGTTATAATTGCAGTATTATCTTTTTGCCTACAATAAATGTTTTATAATAAAGTTTTTAATTGGAACTATTGGAATTCAAGATGTCTGATTTACTTCTATGATATAGTTTATAGCTCTGCACAGAACCAAATAAACCACACTTCTGACGCGCTATCATTACGCTGAGGTTTTCGCGCAAAAATGAATTTGTATGTATTCAATATAGTAATAATCCAAACACCAACTAATAAATCAAATGACTATGTCCATTTGATCATTATTAAGAAAACGAAATTGCATTTTATTTAAGCTCCCAGTAAATATTAAAAAATCGATCTCGTTTACATGTAAACCTGTGTTATTCTAACTTATGAATCAATTCTTTGCGGGTTGGATCCGTGGATTTTATCTGAATAGCACGTAAATTTTTACATTGTTTTTTTATCAGTTCATACGTTTTCAGTTCAATGCTTCTTATATACATTCACTTTTGTTATCGAAAAGGTCTACCGTGAGGCTTTGTTGTTTTGTAATGGTACATGTAATTTACCGAGGGTTAATCTGTTTGAAGGTATATCTATCCGAAGGTTGATTTGCTCGAAGTGTTCATCTTTCCGAAGGTTCTTTTGTACAATTCATTGAAAAATAAATATAGCTCTATATCCCTCCACTCCGTCTCCCCACAGGGTTTACTAAATTTTCTTTGAATTTCACAGGATTACAGAAAAAGCATAATGATTGTAATCTATTGTGTGAACATTGTCCATAGAACATGGTTAAAATTTTCAAAATCTTTATATCATTGTGTGCTTAGTGACGACCCTGGGCCCATATGCATGAAACATCTTGCATGTCTGAGTGTGCTCAGATCCGAAGTCTAATTACAAAATCTAGGATTTGACTTAGACATGTTCATTTCGTATTCACCAAAATGTAGGACGGCTTACATATTAAGTCTAAGCACTTGAATACGCATAAGCAGAAATAATCCAATTTAGCATTTTGCAAAATTATTATGAGCGTCGAATAAAACCCCTGTCAAATGCATGTGCGTGTGTGGTCTTGCCGATGATTCGCATAAAGATACGGGCATGATCAAATACAATTAAATTAAAGACACACACATATATTAATTATATCATTCTTTGCAAACTGATTATCGAGAAATTATATAGCATTCTTTTGGCGATTGATAGGGTTACTGTATTCAGGAGATCGTAAAATCCGCGAACGAAATATATCTCTACAAATATGTTGATAAATCTAATCTTACTGCTCAATCTTCTGGAAAAACAGGTCACAAACAACCTTTATGGACATCAATCAAAACTGTGGATTCAACAAATGTTTTAGAGACAGTAAAATATTTCCAAGTGCACTATTTTTTTTAATTATAACTAATACTTCGCTGTATTTGCCATAAGACAGTTCGAGCAAATTTCACATTGAAACGATTCAGGTACAGAAGATTGATTTATATTTCCCCTCATACATATTAAATCATAGCTTCACCTTAAGTGAAATAAAGTTTAACAAGTAGAACAGTGAAACTGATTAAGTCTTCCGCTACTTCAACAACAGTTGAAATTGAAAAAAAAAGAACATCAACAAAAAACGATCGAAAGATTATCTTTTCTCTCAACGTCTCTCTCACAATATCTTTCTCACAACGTCCTTCTCACAACGTCCTTCTCACAACGTCTTACTCATAACGTTTTTTCTCATAACGTCTTTCTAACAACGTTTTCTCACAACGTTTTTCTCACTACGTCTTTCTCATAACGTCTTTCTCACAACTTCTTTCTCACAACGTCTTTCTAACAACGTCTTTCTCACAACATTTTTATCACAATGTCTTCCTCACAACATTTTCCTTACATATTCGTAGTACTCAAACATCACGATATATGAGAAATTTTTCTTAATGTGCCAAGTCTTCAAAATTACCTTTTTTTTTTAAATAATCCCTATATGCTTAATAAGAGCAAATCTCTTGCTTAAAACCCCCGATGAGCTGTATTTAATGATGACCCCTTTCCTCCTCAGACTTGGCACAAATTGATGTCTTACATTTTGAGTAAATAACGCATAGATCCAGAGAAAAATAGCCGGGTGCACGTTGTATTGAATAAAGAGCCGACTGAAGGCGCCAATTTATCTATTTTATTATAATAAATAAGAGTGAAAGGGGCGTAAAGCCGCGCTCACCCGAAACGTGCACAAACCAACTCGAAAGCGTGTTTGTTATGCTTGTTTACCAGTTTCACTTTAAGAAAAAAACGCAAAATTAAAACAAACAAATAAAGCGCATTTTCCTTCAAGTGAAATTGGTATAAGAAACTGATCTGTTTTATTGTAGCAAGGATACCCTTCATCATTCCGATTCAATTTAATAAAAACATATGCTGTAAAGGCTTCTTGTGTTGCCAGGGCATGATAGAATTCTATCGCATTCTAGATACACAAAGTCTATTATTTGGCGTCAGAAGGAATATGTATTATAATTTATCAGTATTGATCAGTAGTCTACATTCAGTGCACATTCTAGACGTTTATGTTAAATCGAAAGTACACAAATAGGACATCGTTTCAAATAAGAATCTGATTTATGATCGAGGGCAATTAAAATCAAGATGATTGCTCGTGCAGTTACACCTCTAAGAAGGATAAATAAAGCAAATATATTGAATTGCTTTCTTCTACTGGCTCTTGGCATTATATTATTCGTTAACTCAAAAGATAAAAGAATCTCAGCACAATGGAATGAAGACGCACACGAAATGTCGATTCCTATTCTCGATAAAACAACGGATATTAAATCATCGGTCAATTTCATCGGTAGAATCTTTCAATTTTCGGACGACATAGATTCTCAATTTAGAATAAAATTTCAAGATGCTCTGAAGTCTAACAATAAACACCTCTTAGGATCAAGTACCACAGATCCGAACGGATATGAGAAATCACATGATGGTAGTTGTGATAAACAACCATGGCGAATGATGCATGAAAATGTCAGTTTTTCTGCTCCTCGGATTATTAAGAAGCGTTTCGAGAAGCAGAATGATACTGATAAATTGCAAAATATAAGTTTTGATAAAGATGCATTGGGACGGATGCAGAAAAATGTCAGCTTTTCTCCTCTTCTTTCTCCCCGGAATATTTGGACATCGTATAACACTTTTGATCTGTCAGCGGTATTGGATAACGTGGCCCTTCGCGATTATTCTGGATCACACAAATGCGGCAAAGATACGTATTTGGCGGCTTTTGTTCTGATGTCGCCAGTCAATTTGCGATTCACTGAGACTGCTCATGCAATAAGGTAAATCTAGAGTTTTTAATTTGAGTAACTAAACAGGTTTTTACTCTACTAAATATTGCCGGACGTCTTAGGACCTGGTCACGCTGAGAAGCGTCATAATACAAACCTGAGTCGTGTAAATAGTTTCGAGCACAGTAAAACATATGACTGTATAACTTATCACAAGTTTTGTCATTTTTCTAGGCTTATTAATTCCGTGTCGTTAAACTTAAATTTTCCTTTTTTCGAGCTGCAAATTATATGCGGTTGTATAAAGTATAAAGCATAAATCACATAGACTTTATATAGATTTTATTTATATAGAATATGGAGTCTATGTAAAGATACAAATTTATAATGTATGTTGTAGGCAGCACTGGCGTTCACAAATGAAGACCGTTTCCAAGGAAATCAAGTTGTTCTTTCTTGTGGGAACCGAAAGCCCAACACCTTACCCCAGAGCCCAAACCGATGGAAACGGACCACAAAAAGTGACGTCATTTTCCAACGTCAAATTAGACGAGAACGTCAACGTCAACCAACCGGACGTCATTCAAGTTGACGTCAAGGAACATTATATGAACTTGACCTTGAAAACATTGGCCATGTTAAAATGGGTTTCTATATATTGCACATCCGCTAAATACATAGTTAAAATGGATGACGATGCTTTCATCAATGTTACCAATTTATTGAGCACATTGAACATGGTTGAAAACCAGTTTCAACCCAAGCATGGCTTCGTGTTAGGCCATATCGCCCAAAACCATTCAATCAGATCCGATTTGAAATCACGTACTCTATGGAACATCGATTCTACTTCGTATCCCTTAACTGATTTCCCAGCTTACGCTGTGGGGTTCTGTTACGCTTTTACGAACAGTCGCACCGTGGATATGTTACGCCTATTAAACGATCCTGCTACGCCGATTATCAACATTGAAGATATCATGTTAACAGGGATATTACGGGTTCAAGCAAAAATGGCCTTGTTTGATAGGTCACATGCGTTTGTGAATAATCAGTGTAATAATCAAGTGTCTTTTGATAGGGTTATAGCAATGCATCATTATAGTATGGTGCAGAGAAAGTGCATAGAGAAACGCAAATACAGTAATAAGGGGAAGAGATAAGAGCGAAATCTAGAATGGGTCAGCATATTTAAGGTTTAAGTATATCCAAAATGTTATGAGAAAATTGAATTTAAATTATCATATTTCCTATCAAGCGTTACTAAGGGTGTCTCACAAACAGAAAATCTATCATATTAGAAATAAAATAAGTAAATTCAAGGGTTTAATTTCAATTGTTACGCGTTTGATGTTTTTTGTTCGATGTAATGATTACTTAAGCTTAATGAGAAATCGAAATTGCTTTAGCATTGTTATGAATCAAATAAAAAGAGTATGGCCGTAATTTTATTGGCAACATTCTCAACCAACTTTCAACACATAAATATAATATATCGTTTTGAATAACTATGGTAATTAGAAAACAAGCTTATGTTCCGACTATTATGTCTTCAACTACCTAACCATTCCCCGTATGCACAACATCATAAACATTTTAGGCATCAATTTTGCTATGTTTTTCTCCATTTATTTTTCAAAAGGAATATTTTATCAATACCCTTATGATTCATATAACAATTATATCACAAAAATTCCAATATATTATACTGTACAACTGGACGGAATGCACAATTTATAAACGGAATAGACATTTCATTGATACTGTTTGTCATACTTTCATAGTGAAACCATAATACATTTGGCTCAAGACAATGTCAAATACGAAATGCATGGTTACAAACATTAGTTAAGATGTCTCACAGTTTTTATTTATTCCTTTTTGATCATAGATAAGTCATCTTGGAATTTCTAACATTTTCCAATTGTTTCATATGCAGTCAGTCAACATATTTACATATCACAAAATAATGGTTAATCCTACAATAAGTAGTTCCTTTTTCTCAACCAATCACACGCCTGTATTCGTCCGCGACAGGAACTGGATTTTCGAATTGGATCTACTTCCCGGAAACGGCGTAGGCGCAGCACTCTCCATATAGGCGGTGTGATTGGGTAAAGTGGATGAGAAACCAGAAAAGTAGTCCGCGGAAAATTCCAAAACATCGTCCGGTTTGCGGAGTAATAAGAATTGTGTGAAATCGGCGAGAAGGGCCTTCAGTTCCGGGTGTTCGCGCATGTAGACAGAGTGATCGTTTTTCAACTGCTCCTGTATGATGAAAAAAAGTTCGATGAAACATTATCATATTCGCACTTTTGTTATGGAAACATGCGTATCTTTTAACACGATATTTATATAATTTTATCTCTGTATCAAATTGTTAAGATGAACACTAACATACATTAATCTGAATTGTCAAAAAATTGTCATAAATCAATCATTGAGCACTCTACAAGCGCCCTTTTTGAAGCACTTGTTTAATGATACTTTCTGAGGATAACTTTTTTTATAGAAATATACGTTTGAACATCAGACCATTTCCAAAAACAAGATACTGAACCTTTCTCTCGAGGAACTTTGAATACATCTCCATGTCTTCTTCGAAGTTCAGTTCCTTCTTTTCGAATGTTGGTTTCTCTCCGTCGTCATCTGAATCAATAATTGACAGATTGAAAAATCAGAAAGATAATTTTGATATTAAAGATGTCTTTTCAACAAATCAGAATACAATTTAACTGTACTGTAGCTTTGTTTTCAGATAAATTGAAAATCGAACCAGGATTCAGTGTCTTCGGTCCTCGGTATATAAATCTCGGTTAAAACCGTGACGTGAATAATTTATCTGAGAAACGAGGACATGGTATTTTGACATTTCTAGGAATGATGAGCAGCTTAGGCAAGATAATCCAATACGAGAATATAGCACATAAACAGGGATCACAGAGTTTGACAAAATCTGATCCAATCAAAGCAAGGCAGATAGTTCTACGTACCATCTTCAATGACCTCAGGTACAATAAGCAACCGCATCGTTACTGGGGATCCGACTTGTACGCGACTTGACAGATGACTGCAAAAGATAGGAGATTTTATAACCGTATCAATCATGGTCGAATCTCATTTTTGCATATTATAACCAATATTTTCACCTATTGAATCAATCGTCCCTAACAGTTATACGAGTGACCATGAACAATATTATTGTCTATTAATTTGACTTGCTCTGATGTAATTTTCAACTTACATTTACTTAGCGAAAAAAATAATTGTGTCAGGGTTACAAAACTTTACACGGGCATATTGGAAATTGGGTTCGCTGATTGTCAAATTATTCATAGATTTAACGAAGTTCTGTAAGTTTCCTTTGAAGCTCTTATACAGGTTGATATTCAACGATCTTAGATATCCGTACCCATTGAATGTGAAGCAGGACTGCTACGCCATTGGTAAAGCTGTTGCTGAGCTGATATTTCGTCAAATGAGAAATAGGTCGAAAGTACACTTACCCTTTAATAGTCATCGCAACATACTCTAAATACCCTTATGTTCATAAACTGTTTTTTTCTTACATACCCGTCGAATGTGAAATATGACTGCCACGTGGTGGGTAAATCGGTGGTTGAGCTGATGGTTCGTTCGATGCCGATCACATCTAATTCTACCTCATTGACGATTTGTGTGCGCTTGTCTAAGGGTCGCTAAAAACACATTTGATATAGTTTGATGAATATGAGCACCATATCCATGCTAGAATTAACTTTCTTTCATTGTACGAATAGTGTGCGCTTGCCTAATTGACAATTGAAAGAAAAGAACTAAAATATCTAAATTATGATTTGTAGCTGCATGTAATTTAAGACTAGCGTGTAAGGTTCTGTTTAAGCATGATCAACGATAAACACCCATACGAAGCCATATTTATGTATCGGTACCTGTATAACTTAAGTGGCACACACTTCACTTTGCAGAAATAATATATAACATTGAAAATGGTATCAATACAAACGAGACATTCTATAATATCATATATTCCAAGCAGCTGAGTAAGTTCTCTTTTACAACTTTGGCAAAGTTGAAAGTTTAAACACGCCCAAAAAATTAAAGAAATATATTATTCGACTTACGTAAACAGTGGGACAGAGCTGTGAGTTGGAGTCAAAGGAAATGTATTCGACGTTGTCTGGCATGCCTTTCTTCACCAAAAGCCGTTGCAACAACAGGTTGCTGCCTGAAAGCAAAACGAAATTCGGGTATATAATGCTGCTACTGAAACCTCCTAATGATAGAGTTTAATGTCGAGGAAAACTCAAGACTTCGGGTAGATAACAAAAAATTTTAATTTTCGCTGAATTACCTCCACTTTCGCAAATATTGTCAAAACTATCAAAATACACCACTTCATATTGCCTACACACAGCATTTTATTTTTCAGTGCATAGATTTCTTATTTAGCCTAGTTTAGCGATTCATTGTGAAACGACTCTGTTATGCTTCCTAGCCCCTCTCTCCCCACCTCAAACCCATTATAAATACAGATACTTAATGCCCGCGTACCTTCTGAGATGAAGCCTTCCATATCTTTAGCCGTATAGCTCTGCGCCGATCTCTGGATATCCTCTCCCTGTGTAATGATTCTGTTGATGATGAATGTGTTTTCTTGTTTCACGATGAAGGTTTTGCGGTCGAGGGGATGGTTTTCGAGCTGTGAATACAAAGATTGTTCAAATGTACATTCAATTGTGGGCTTTCATATTTAATCTTATTATGAGTTATGATGATCAATGAACGATAAACAGTGTGATATATTTTCGGCGAGAAACAACTAACGATCGTTTACTGAGTGAACGACTCGATTACAGCGCATAGCTATGGTCTCAACTGAGTAATACGACACTTTGGTCTCTTTTAATCCCTTTGAAGGGTTTAAATTGTCATTTTCTCCTTATTTCTTATATTGGATTTCAACCATAGGGTGACAAACACAATATGGTATAGGTACAAACTTCTGTCTAAATTCCCAAAAAAAAATCAGAGGTTAATTTCATATTACTCGTCAGTTCAATTCAAGATCTACTTATTCAAGTTTATTTTTACTATCAGTATTAGGATAACTGACCTTGACATATTCATGATGCTGCTGTTCCAATGTTTCGAGGGAGCGCGACACGTAGGCTGTGATTGAAGTGCCACAAGGCACATTGTCGATGGAACCATGACTGTTGGCGTACACCAGGTAGCATTCCTCTCCCTAGAAAAACAAGAACAAGTTGCTTTCATCAATTTCATGTAATGTAAACATTGATTTCGTTTCTGAAAAAAAAACAACATGTATTTCACTATTAGTTCTAGCTCCCTTTCAAAAAAGAGAAAATAAATACATTAAAAGTAGACATTCATCGAGATTTCAAAGCATTTCAATTTGATCTACATGTAAATAATAAGAATCTATGCTGCATTTAAGTCTCACAGCTACTTAGTTGCACAACAGTTTTAACCCAGACAGAGTGCAATTCTTAATACACAGAAATTGCAAAGTAGAATATTTCCCAAGATTCCCATTTCCCATCATATTTTTATTTTGACTTTAATTTCGAATACACTTACATTGTGTTTTGCAGGTGAAATGGTGACTTTGAATTCGCCCAGTTCTTTGCCAGTATCGGAAATGGTGACCAAGTTGTCCTCGAACATCAAGTATTTGAAATCATTTTCATCTGTTAAAAAAGAAGCATACAATTCCGATCGATCATGTGTTTGCTCACACCAAGAGCAGTGGTCTATTTTTTTCTTCGCATATGCAGTTCCGTTCCGTGCCTTTTTGTTAGATGGTCAGTCTGACGGATATGATTAATTAACATGATTTACATTTTATAAGCAAAATATTTATTTTGTTTATCTACCAGTATTCTTTCTCTTTTTATAGTGTTTCATAGCTTACCGATGGCATCAAGATAACAACAGCTTATAATTATATTCATACTAATTACGACTTTATCGGTTTAAAAGGTATATCATATTTTCTATTGCTCAAGAAAGGGGTAATTTGAGGCATGCAGACTACGTCAATCGAGACACCACGCGGCTAGGTATGTAAGTACCATATTAATGATATCATAATTTGTTTGACTCACCAATGGAATCAAGGAAATCGATAGCCTCATGGGTGGCAGTGGGCAGGGGTTCGGCGGCAGGTGGCTGCAGATGGCTCGTTGGTGTCTCATCTGACGCCGTGATTGAGCTCATCCCGCTGAATTAAATAGCATAAATTATAACATGTAATAAATACATGCAAGCATTTATGATACTCGAGAAGGCCTTTACAGCTCGAAAGTTGACCAAAGTCGGAGGAAACTATCGAATGGCAAATGTACAGGTTATGAGATTCATTTCGAGTAATACATCAAACAGTAAAGGTCGTCCTGATCTCGAAATATCACATAACAATAACCTCTATTTCGAGTCAAATGTATGATCTCTATGTCTCTTCTTTCTCTAAACAACGCGTTTTACAAAAATAGATGACGTCATGTCAGGAAAACCGAAAGTTTATAGGGCCACAACATACTGGAGACCCGGGGCGGTAGTTTTTTTTTTTTGCGTCGTTTGCAACGGAGGGCTGGCAGTTTCTTTAGATGGGGGTTGGGGGATGGGCAAATTGTTGGTTTTTTTCGTAATTTGTTATCGATTCTTAAGCCGGTGTTTTTTCTTTCTGGTCGTAGAAATGTTTAAACCGCCGGTATTTTTTGTCCATTGCTATTCATTTTAGTATACAAGGGAGCCTATGTGCAAATGAGACGCTATGTACAAATGAGACAAATCTAAAGCTCAATATCTCTCATATAAGTGAATATATTAGAATAGTTTTCGGCTTAAAATGAAATATATGTTCATATTTATATATGATAAAAACATGAATATCGTATTTTAGATAATTTGATACAAAATCTGGAATTTAAAATTTGTCTCATTTGAACATAGGTAAAAACATACATAGGCTCCCTTGTAGAAGGACCATAGATTCAAACACATTTTAGCTAAGTTTCAATTTATTCTTCTGTTAAATTTCCTATAAATTTTAACTAGTTTGAGGCCAAGGGTACTGAAAATGTGTTTCAACTTACTTGTAGCCTGTAGGGTCACTTGTGTAAACGCGACGAAGGATTTTGTTTGATCGATAAAGCAAATTGTGTGCATTTCATGTATATCGAATCTCTTATCAATAGCCAAAGCGATAAACTAAGGATATGCATTCTATATTGATCATTGTGTACACGGGTGGTCACAATATGAAGTGGTCACAATATGAGCGCTGATTTTTTTATGGTCAAATTTCTAAGTTATCGTGTTAAAGTTGTCGTTTGTAATATCAGTTATGTGTTCTTTAACTAAGCATGATTAAATCTGTTACATTGGAAATATAAACATTGGGACGATAACTCAGATATTTGAGACTCCAAAACCAGCGCTCATATTGTGACCACTTCATATTGTGACCACCCGTGTACCAAACATCATTGACATCTTTCTGGTATGAAATTGATTCACCCATTATCGCTCAGTTCTTGATCATACACCAGAAAAGCATTATTCATTGGATATGTGAATAAAGATCATACCTCATGGTGAATGCACTCATATTGAAGATTATTTTTGGGCCAAAATATTTATAAAATGGATGTTATAGGGGAAAATTACGAAAAAATAATCAGTCGCCTAGGTAGCAAATCAACTTCCTGTTATGAAACTACCTGCGCCCTCTGTTGGTGACAGGTAAAATCGCTGGTTTTCAACAAGAAAAGCCTACAGTCGTTTTGTTAGACTGGTCCCCATCCCTAATATCAATGATATATAGGGACTGGTATCATCCACCATTTTGTTTTGATCTGAGAGCCAGTTTTTTAACATGCCATATAAGTCACGTGATTTAGGGGTGTGTCTCTGAGAGCCAATCAATTGATTCGTTACAAAAAATGGTTTTAATCCGTCATTGGGTGATACCATACACTATTAATGAAAATGCTTAGTGTATGGGAACCAATCTATTGTTTTGTAAATAAAATTATTCATCAAAATATGATTGACCGAAAGCATTTATATGAAGACCCAAACCCTTTTAATGCATTCACGTTATTAGAAAGCTTTGTTTAATTGTCACTCAAGTTAAGGTTAAAGTGAAAAAGTTATTTGTGGAAATACATGTGCACATTTTAGTATATATCGAATGTTATAACATGATGCGATATTTTTTCCCTATATTTCCTTTCAAATTTGAGACGTTTCTATCCTGCCATAGAACACCAGCACACAGTATTCATTATGCAAATGAGGAGAGGCTAATAAGCGTGACTCATTTTGAGCGAATACTGCAGTACAGTTTCTGCATACCGGCTCCACACAAGTATTAAAACAAAACGTCATAAAAAGTAATTATCATGACTAATTGTTCGGTATTTTTTATACAGTTCGAATCTTAATGTATTTATGCA
>LQRL01143057.1:1637-14092 GCA_001703475.1 Hydroides elegans
TTATTATATTATGCAAAAAAAAAGACTTGATTTAAATACAGGTAATTCCTCAGCGTTGGCAAAAAAAAACGAGGGACAAACTGTCGCTTTATGAGTGATCGAACTAGTAAAAAACGCGCATTGCATCAAGGTTTTGTATCAATGCATTATGTCAAAAGTCATTTGAGTTGATATCGTGCGAAGGAATCCGTTGATCGGTTGGCATTGAAACTGTTTAGAAACATGACGTTTTGAAAATATCTTCGTTTTGTTGTTTATGTGATTGTCCTTCAAGAGCCTATTTGTTTGCTCAAATATGATTTCTCACTCAATCATCTAACAATAAACCAATTTGTCGTATTTTGCTTTTCAAAAGTCAAATGTTGAAATCCTAAATTCGAATGTAGAAAGTGATGAATTTTACCAAACTTTAGTGCCACCATTTTGATGACAATAAATAATAGATTTAGCATCACAGAAGAGTATTTTATATTTTTTTCCCCATTGGTTTCCATCATGGTTCTAGTTTTCTCTATTTGCCTTTTCAATATTTAAATACGCCATATTTTATTTTTCTCGAAATTGTAAGCACCGAAATCTGCTGGTCATGAAAACCATGATTGATTTAGTTGACATTTAGAGGCTTAGCGCTGTCCTTGAGTTTTAACGAAACGTATATGTTTTCAAAATCCTTTAAACTCATAAACTACGCGACGATATTGCAGTGAAACATTTAATAGCCTTAAGCTATGGGTTACGATTGTAAAAGCATTTTGATATATAATTGGGAGTTCATAAAAAAGACAAAAGCAAAAGGTAATGTTATCAATTTTTACGAGACATAACAATAAAACCCGGGCTCTAGACAGCACCCATTCACTTGTTCTGCTTCCGTCCAAATTCAAACTGAAACGACAAAGGGACTTCTTTTGATAAATGATTCCATCCATGAAATCAATGTTTATAGACAGAGAACTCAGAAGGATGGACTTATCATGCAATGTGTTCACTTCATATTCAATGTGACATGTTTTGTGATAATTTCCTCATTGCTAGACATGTATTTATCTTCCACAATCGTTTTGTGTGAATTTCAACCCCTTATAACTCCCATAATTGATGGGTTCATTTAAATTTCAACGCATCTCCTTTTCAAGTGTATTGTTTGCTTCATTACAACGATTATTTGATATGAATACAATTATTTAAGGTATCGTGGGTACTTTTATGAATGATTTACTTTACATAGCTGTTTGTTTTTGGGGTTCCCTTGAGGGGAAGAATAATGAAAATACTCCGATAATTTCGAAATTTTGGACGTACATGTACATTTATGGCAAACTTTAAAACTAGGATGGTATGCAGGTTTCAACGCCGTCATCTATGTCATTTACCTAGTCCAAAGTGATTCAGTTAGACAACGCCATGGTGACAAAAATGGCAGGTGCTCCACAAATAATATCTGCTGATTGCTCTCTGTTCGGTCGAACGCGTGACATTAAAATCTAGCACCGAAATATCCTGTTTTAAATCGCCCCAGAACCAGCGGCTAAGTAAGCCAGTACGTTTAATGATATATTTTTTCGCTATCTTGTCTTCAGTTCTTTTTTCTTTCCTCCTCAGAGAACCAGTGCAACTACAACGACGACTACGGCGAGCACTACATGGGCGGCCTTGACCGCACCGAGGACGGCAAGGCCTGTCAGTCATGGGCCGACCAGGGTGCCTATGACGACGATAACTTCCCTGACAACAACAGGAGCGTCGCTGGCAACCGCTGTCGCAACCCCGAGCCAGTGGATTTTCGAACGTGGTGCTATTATGAGCTGGGGCCAAAGATGAAGGACCGCAAGTGGGGATATTGTGCGCTGGCCCAGTGTGGTAGGTGGACCTGCATGTGTGAAGGAATGAAATAACACGTTCACTTGCTATATTATACATAGTAAATCAGGTTGGATACATTTTGATTAATCGCCAGAATAATCACATCATTTCAAACTGCTTACTTATTGATGTCTTATTGCTTGAATTGTGAGCTGTTAAACATATATTTGAGATAAAATGATGTGTTTTAGTCCTTTGAACTTTTTCCGACTTTTGACGTTAACCCTCTTTCACTATTTCGTTTTACTAGAATGCCCACGTGGTCGATGGGGCACCAACTGCCAAGAGGAGTGCCATTGTCATGACGAGCACGAATACTGCAACCGACGCACGGGCGAATGTGACTCAGGCTGCGCGAAGGGATGGACTGGCCGCGGTTGTCAGGGTAAACAGAACTACTTATTTGGTTGAAAGTAAACCTCGAATATATCTACCTTTGAGTAATGGGGCAATAAGCGCATATTGGTTCAAACAACCACAAGTGAAAATAACCTTAATGAGCCAAGAACCTTGGGGTCAAGTCCACCTTGTTCACATAGCTCTGTAAATAATGCTCGATTCAGACGTTTCGTTACAAATGTGAATTACAAATGACATGCGAGGACTGGATATTTTTGTCAAATCACTTGTGATGGTTTGGGCTTATGAACTGGGGCCATGCGTGTATGCATTAAGGGCGAGGGGAATCCTGGCATTTGATGTGGACCATTACTTTTTAACATTCAGTTAAAATTTCATCTAAATTTCATTTAAACTTTTTCAGTAATGTAAAATTTCATTTTAACTTTGAAGAGTAAAACTCTTTGATATATTGCTGAATTACTTTTTTAGAAATAAATAACTTGAGTTAAGTAGATCTAGTATTTTAAGTTACTTTATTCTCTGAAAAAATATCAACCATTTCGTTAATGATTTTATCAATAATTCTTGATAGACATGAATTCGTATTTCATGCGATTGTTTTGCATGTCGTAAAAAAATCTCCAAACGGAGGACGCGACTGTTTCTTTTGTTGTCTAACTGTCGGTTGATTTTTGCATCAACATTTATCATATCGCATTTGTTTGAAAATTGTCACCTTTACTAAGCACTAAAATGTTGTCTTATATAATTATTGTATATAGATAAACATGGTTATTTAGACAACTTTCTTTCCTCATTTCTGTCTCAAAAAAGGTATATAATGATAAATAATTGCTATACTTTTAAGAAATTAGCTATTCTGTTTCTTTATTGTGGCTTTTAAAATGTGATTGACGTTTATCAATGCCTTATTCTTTCAGACTAAAGAACTGTATCGATATCACACTATTTAAACTCTTGTTTTTTTCCAACCTTGTATTTATCATCCCATTTTTAGAAGCTTAATTTTCTTACGTTGTAATTAAAAATACTTATTTTATTATGAATAAGTATTTTTGATTTATTATGCTGGTTATATTGAAATTAAACTGAAATAGATTATACTCTAGCCTATTTCCTGAACAATACTTGAGGTGTCCAGGTCATTTGGCCTTCTTAAGGTTGATGAGGTTGAATATACTGATACATGTACATATGATATGTGAATTCAGAAAATGTCATTTTTCGAATGTCATACCCTAAACATATTTTGGCATTATTGTATATAATTGAAGATTTTAAGCAACGTTAGATGCTAGATGATAGCTTAAGCAAATCATATAAACAGTCAAAACCCAATTTGATCTTGATATTATGTATTTTAAGCCGGTTCATTTTTATGACCGACCCACCTACAACCCTCTTATGACCACGTCAAATGACCACGTTGATATTTAATGAAAAGTAGTATCTTGATAAAATGTCTACAGTTTCCATCAGTCTAGATTTCTTGGACTTCAGTTCGGTACAGTATGTGCTCATTGGTGGTCACTGGTCCCAGGGTTCCATGAATGACATTGAACTACCTCGGGTACCGGTATCTACAGGTTGATCAAGTTTTCCTGCTTTGAAGGATTAAGTTAACGATTCGCCTGCATATACGACTATTGTAGTTGTTAGTTTTGCTCACGCAATAAACAATGTTTGTCTAATATAATTTGCTCGGGATTCATAGACACAACAAAGATTTAAGGAGTCTCGGCTACGGTTCAACGGACACAGGCGTTTACGTTAGAAAGCACTGCTCGAATTGCTTGGCCCTTTAACAGTGGATCCTACCAGTGGATATAATCCGGGTTTCGCATTCGTAATGGCCATCGGGCCAATCTCCTCTTTTTTCCATTGTCTAGACCAGGAAAATCCCGACTTTCAGACACTCGATCACAAAACAGGCTTTGATTTTATCTTCACCATCAGTTGTCCTAATCCTTTAACCTTCTGAGCAAACGGAGTTATTGCGTTTCATCTCTTAATACTCTCGGCTAATTAGTGTCCGAGTGCACTACATCAAGGCATGCTTGATGAGCGAGTGCATTTGCTCTTGTACACGCACAAACATTCATCAACTCGCTCTTGTTTATATTGCTTGCTAATTGTTCCCCCGTAAAAGCCTAATTTGTTTTCCTTCAAATCACAATAGAATCTCTTAATAGGTTAAGTGTGTTTCCATGATATGGTTATGTTGGTGCCCTTCACGTATTTCTTCTCTTTCGGAAATTACTCAGAATCGGCCTGGTTCGATATAACTAAATACAAATAAAAAAAAGCGACACCAATATTATTCTTGAAATTGATAAACTCAAACGACAAAAACCGGAAGAAAAACGTTCGAAGCTGCCACTCAATCCGGTAGTGATTGTGTTCACATTTTACATTGGTTTCTATGGTTACGCTTATTCTCAGGAATTGAAGGGGTTCCTGGAAATTGCCCTGAATAATATTGTATTCTTCCTCATTCAGTTTTCTTCTTTTTCACTTTGACCTTGTCGTACTAGGATGTTTTCAACTGTTTCTTGTTCTATGGTCTCTGATACCTTAAGCAGTTACTGTGGAGCCAGAGTGTTATATTATCCCCCGCTATCCTTCAAGATCACTATTCAGTGATCGTAAACAGTTACTTGAAACATACGAACATTTTTCCGGTTATGTTTTGAGTGCTTGTAGGCCGCGTCATAAGTACAAACAGAATCGACATTGGTTCTTGATAAAAACTGCAATTGGGCGAAAACCAGTTGAGGAGGAATGCAAGGCAATTGAAGAGAAGGCGATAGCGGCAATTCTTTATTACTTGAGGGTGGTGTAAATCAGTGTAGCTTTATGATAAAGATTTACCTTGTACCGGTATATGAGAAATTGTGTTATGAACTAATGAACATTTTCGTGTTTCTTTAATTTCCGGTATCGGTATCAAATCCCCTGGTCTTGGTTAGACAAATCTAAGGACATTTTCTTTGCGTTGTATATTTGTGTTTTCATGCGTATCGGTTGAGAAAATATCATGACGTTGTTAAGGACTTACCATTACGATTGTTGGAAAGATAAAAAGAAAATGTAACATATTTCTTCACTGAAACTGTTTGATCTTATTATTTTCGTTCCTCCGTGACCGTCCTATGATATGAAAATGCAGTCTTGTTTTTGGGAAGATCACCGAAAGGTTTACCGGTATGTTAATACGCTCAATGTTTCCATAATCTAGAGAGTGATAATACATTTTCTTCTCGAAATAAAAATAAATTTGAATTGAAATGAAATTAAGGGTCGATGGTTTTATATGGGACTCCGCTTCATCAAATATTCCATTTATATCTCTAAATCATGGTGATGGAAAGGCACCCCACCTTCCGGATTTAACTATGGCGAAGGGTTAATGGATGTTGCGCAGTGAGCGAGGGTTAAGTTAACCAGTTTGTGATATGGTGGCTGTGGCACATTTTGCATGATGGCTAGCTCTTAAAAAAAAGACAAAGTTGGATAGAGCTTAAAGGGATGCATGTATTATTGAACGATTTCTAATGCATGTCGTTGCAGATGCAACTAGATAAATTAAATAATATAAATGTCTTGTGAATGGATTTCATAACATTGTTATTCTGATCGACCCTCATCCTCCTTTTCCTTTGATTGTTACCGATCGGTAGCAAAATGTCTATGACTTTTTGTCCTTTTTGCAGATGCAACTAGATAAAGTAAATAATATAAAGGTCTTGTGAATGGATTCACATCACATAGAAGTTATGGAGCTCCATTTCAGTATAAAACACACTTCATTGTTGCCCGTCATGGTATGCATTTGAGAAAATTGCCATGGCACAACATCAAAGTGCTATTGTTCCCACCATCTTTGAGTATGAATGCAAATACAGTAGATTCTCGTTAATTCGAACTCGTTGGGACCACAAAAATTAGTTCGAATTAACCGTGGGTTCGAATTATCAGTATTTTGCCTTTCGTTCAGGTTTATCACGTTGGAAGTCACTTTTTAGTTTCAATATCTATTCTATATATAAATAGGGTTTTCAAATATATTGATCCTGTCTTTAGAATTCATTATCATTTTTATAATGCTATAAAACTACTCGTTTTAAAAATAATCGTTTTAGTTTAACACAAAATAAACTCAAATGCATAAATTCCGTCATTTAAAATGTCAAATGGAACCATTCCATTCAAATTATGCAAGTTATTGTTTATCTAATGAATTGCAATTATTGTCACTATAGTCAAATGCTGCCTTTGGTTTGTTAACCTACAACATTTGCGCTGGACCATAACTACTAAGTTATAGAGATGAAAGCAACGCAAGTACACAATAGGGAGGGGTATCATGGTTAATGCTACCTTTGGTCTTTTATTAACAAATGTCCTTTTGCTCAAAACAACTACCCCTCCACGCATGGGTTCTAAGCAACGCTTGTGAGATATAATGTATCATCCTGATGTGGCAAGAAAGACTAATCCTTAATCTGTGGTTACTTTGAGGTTGACTAAAATGCACTTCTTTGAGCTCAAAAAAGCAATGTCAATACAAAAAATTGTCTTACAAATAGGGATTTTCAGGCTAAAAGTTGGTTCGAATTATCCGTGTATTCGTTAATTCGAACTTTTACATTGTGTTAAATGGGAGTATTTGGCGGGACCGAAGGAATCAGTTCGAATTAACCGATAGTTCGAATTATCAGTGTTCGAATTAACGAGAATCTACTGTAGCTTTCATATTGATTAGTTCAAACTTATAACTAAAAATATTCTATTTCAAAGAAGGCGTATTTTTATTCTGTTGATGCTGCCCTTTCATTATGATTATAATTAATATTGATTACATAAAAATGAGACAATTGAAGAATTAGCAACACGCTGTTTCCGTGCATAAAAAGGCTCGTGAATTATTGCGATTCAGCTCAAATTTCATAACATTGTTATGCTGATCGACCCCCATCCCCCTTTCCCTTTGATATAACCGATCGGTAGCAAAATGTCTATGACTTTTTGTCCTTTCATTTGATGCTTGAATTTGTTGCGATTGTGATGCCTTCCATTCCAAATAAGTGACTCTCGTTTTTGTCCGGGTGCGTCTATTGATCCTTTCGTTGACATCAACCCTTTTTGTCACCAGCCACTGCAGCCGTAGAAGCGCTGAGTAGCGACTTTTCTAGGGCACACTAGATTTGTGGATACACATGACATAAACCAGGCGCATAGGGTTTGGTTTTGTTAGGAGGGTTTCCCATCGGGTATGAACAAATCACATTTTTTCAATATACTAGGGTTCGAATCAGTGGCCAGATTATTTCTCTGATCCTCCAAATATCCAGTTGGAAATCATGTCTTTATACATGTACATTGTATATCTAGCGAGGTAGACTTACATCTTCAGTACTACAGTATATAGGCAGTTTGGCAGAACGAGTCCCTTAAAGGGAATACGCTTTGATTCATGTTTTTTTTTGTCTTTTGACTAGTTAATGTTCATATATTTTCTTAAATGTTTTTTTTTTCGGCTTAAAATATAACTTCAAATTTGACAGCATGTACAGCACAACTGGTTGCATGATCTGACGTAACATATCATCTGGTTTCTTGATTAAACTTTAATCAAATGAAATTATTTGAAAACACATGTTTGTTTCTTTTACAGTAACGTTTCATCTCTTTCAAAAACTTTTTTTTTTACAAACGTTTGATATTTCATAAATGTTCATCAAAGTTGTAATCTCTTCTTTGAAAACTAATCGATAACGTCGCTCTTTTGATCTCCCCTCTACCCCACGTGATACACAGAGTGTGCCGACGGCGTGTTCGGCCATTTTTGTGACGTCACGTGCCACTGCGAGGACCCGGATGACGTGTGTGACAAGGTGGACGGCAGGTGTCGCTTCGGATGCGCCCCGGGCTGGGAGGGCAATAGCTGCCAGCAAGGTGCTCAGTTAACACAATGCACACACCCCTATCCCAAACTGCCACCACCACTACTCCCCTATTCCTCCACTGTCAACCAGCGGGCTGTATAAAAATGCATGGGCTATTTTTTTCTCGCCGTATCATATCTATTTTAAAATTCAAAATAATTTTTGATCTATTAATATTTTTAAAAACTTCTTTAGCATGAGTAACTTATTTCAAAATTATAGCAACTTAACTGGAAATCAATATCCAGTCTTTCCGTAGAGGTCTAGTCTACCTTTAAGTAGACTCTATGGGCTAACCTGTCATAAAATATAAATCTATATATTCAAATTGTTTATTATAAGAATTGAAATGTGGCGACGCGTAGTTCAATTTTATCTATGGCAAGAGAGGAAAGGTGATCCCAAAAACTTTCCCGCTTTTCTTGAATAATGAAGTTTCATTTATCGCAATGGGGTGATTTCCAAGTTGACAATAGAAAACCATTTTTATAGCTAATATTTTGCGCCTGGCAAAAAAATAAGATTGTGTTTATTGTATCGACTTTGTAGGCCTATGTCGAATCGATGTCTTTGATGGACCAACATTTGAAATTCAATCCGAAATGTATAGATATTTTATGGCAAAATAGTCCGTGCAGACCAGTCCTTTTACTACATTTATTGTTATACTTACTGTTTATATTCATTTCATATGTTTTATTAGTGTGTGCTTTAGTATATGGCGTATATGGCGCTTATGGTTTTGGATGTATAAATCAAATAGCTATTCTAATTTAGCTGCATAGGCCCTTTAACTTTTATCGGTGTGCGATAATTTGTACAGCTTTTGATCTTAATGTAGATTGGTGTTGGAAAATGTGTCTGCTTCGTGTATTTAAGCGCTTTCCAACCTTGCTTACCAATAAATTTTATTCACAATCCAGTTTGCAAATATTTCTTTCTTTTAGAAATGCTTGAGATACATGTATTTAGAATTCATTTATCTTTATCGAGTTTTCATAATACCCTCCAATGGCTATCAACGCTTAACGTTGTAGTATTCGGCATTAGACGGCTAGCGAAATCCAACACTAGCTTTTAGTTTGACTTGGAATTGAAGCTTTGCAGTTTTAGGAAATGTTTGAAGTCGGACACGGAACTAATCGCGAGAATGTGTTTGGATAATGTCTAATTCGCGATAATGAACCGATCGGTCAAATCCGTATCAGGCCGCAACACTAGCAGAAAGAGAGCAATCAAGACACGTGTAATTCTTTTTCCTATAACCTATTTGAGAAAAAAAAACTACTTTTTTGGTCTGCCTATACAACTTTTTTTCTGATTTATTTGAATATTAACCACAAGAAACATTTCTGATATTCCGAGCTCCAGCATAATTGGAATATCGTTGTTTAAAATGTTCTTGAAAATTTTATAGCCCAAAATTATACTTTAGTTACCGTTATTCAAAATTGATATTTTTCATGTATAATACACATGTTAAAAATGAAAAACAAAACAACTTGCCACTTCTTAGATTTTTAATAACAAAATTAGGATAACTTCTTATTTACTCAAGTTTCGAATATTTGTCTTTATGAAAGTAAATAAAATATGGAGAAGCTATAATATCAATCGCCTTCACAGGTTATTATCCCTCATAACAGCGGATTGAGTAGCCACTATTCGTTAGATCCTAAGGCCTGTAATTGATTTCATTTATGATAAGACCATTCTCAAGCTATATGCCACAGTTTTCGTGAAAGTGAAGAGATCTTACTGCACCAACTTAGATGTTTTGAAAATGCGCAATACATTCTTGATTTCCCTTAATATATTCCTAAACAATTTACTCCCATATATAAATTCTTAGTGTAGTCTATTTTATTTTAAAAATGTCTTATTACGCTTTCATTAAGATGAACCTTTTGATTAAAAAAAATCGAACGAAAACTACGCATGTGTTTTACTACTATAGAATTTCCCTTACGCAAAATTGCAATATCCTTACATATACATGTACATGTACCCCCTTTCAAAGACATACATATTTTTATTGGATTTCTAAATGAAGGCCTACTAGATTAAAAAAAAAACACAATTTGATGTTAAATATAATTAAACTACATGTAGTCTATGTGTAATTTAACTGTAAATGTGTATTATGTAGTCATTTGAACACTTACATGAAGTCACATGGTGAAATGTCCAATTTCTTTTAATTTTCTAAAATCATATTCCGCTTATTTGTGTGATATTTGTTATGTTATAGTTGTAAATTAGTTTTAAAATATCACAATATTTTATCATGTCACACATATATTCCGTATTTAACGCACCGTTTTTGGCTCCGTCAAACTCAAATGCACTTTCTTCTATGATTATTTGAAAAATAGTGTTTGAAAATATTCACATATTTTGCTATGGCTTATGCGTAGTTTTGCAATCATGTCATGATCACTTTTGATTTACAAATCTATTTGCGATTGTTTGCTTTAACAACAACACAAAATAATGTATTGCGTATTTTGATAAGAATTAAATAGTGTTTGCTTGTAGCCCACAATCCTTGTGAACAACTTTAAATGAAATCTTAGATAATTAATTCATATTTAACTTAATGAGTGTGTTTTGAATAATATATAAATTAAAAATGAATAGATGTTAACCAAAATACGAAGCTACTGACTGTCTCATTGCATACGTATACTCTATCTAGCATGGACACTAGAGTTTAGTATTTACAAATAGTCATGCTCTTTGTGGTGTCTGAGGTTATCTACTAATAAAACGATTGTATATTAAATTATATTTTGTCACAGTTTATAGTTGTGTTGGAGATGATTTAAAAGTTTTCTTTGCTGTCGTATGTTTCAGAATGCAAAGATCGCTGGTTTGGAGTAAATTGCGACCTAGAGGTAATATTAACGATCGAAATTCAAATTTTGTAATTAAAGATAGTGTTGAAAAAAAAATATTGTTTAAAAAAAAAAAAAACGCGTTGTTCATATCATGGCAACTTCTGTCCCAGAAACATCAAACACATGTCGCTGTACTTGCCCTTACTTCGGTTGAATTATTACCTTTCCAGAATATCGTATCAGTTCTGATAATATGTCACATAAGTTTTAACACATATTTTACATCATAATCACTACAAATAGTATGTTTATGATCATAATATTAACGCACTTTCAATTCCTTGATAAACATCTGTTTTCAGTGCAACTGTGAAGATGAACTGGAGATTTGCAACAAGGAAACGGGCGAGTGTCGATCAGGCTGCTATCAGGGCTACGCTGGAGAAGGATGTCTTATAGGTGGGCGAGCATATATTGTGTATACATGTAATATTAATACCTGTTGGGTGATAAAGATGGGTTGGCTCTATTAGATGTGTGATTGGGATTCAACTATTTGTCATCTTAAATAATCTACCGTTAAAACGAATTGAAAATGCATTTGTAGGTGTAAATATTCATACAATGTTATCAATTCTTGTTTATTTGTAATGAATGGTATGTTACTAACAACCTTATATCACATCAGCCCCTTTTATTTTTTGACGATTGCGAAGATATTGATTATCGTAATTAGCCTCACTAAATTCCAAAAGTATTCTATAAAAAAACTTTCAAAATTAGAGTTTCTGAGCTTGACTCCTAACATGCCGAATTGCAATATAGATTGGGTGTTTTTCTTGCGATTTTGCAATTTTTGCACATGACTTTTAAGATGTATAATGACTGTTATTGAACATATTATCGCCTATTTTCTCCTTTTTCTTATCCTTTTCTATCCTTTAAACTTGTCTTCGCTATCGCTCAGTTGAACTAGATAATCCTTGCCATATTCTGCTGTATTTTCTGCTGTTTGCATTTTACATTCTTCCGATGAAATATAAGATACTCCTTGGTTTCTTTCAAAACTTAATCCCCAAAAACATGTGAGAACTTTTAAAGATATATAAAGCCCGAACGAAACCTGTTGACCTATATCAAGAGCGGTCATCACCGATTACATTCAGTTCTATTTACAGTTGCTAATACATTGGTTTAGTGAACATTTTTTTTTACGATTCTCATTTAAAACTCAATGAACACATCCTCCTAATATTGATATTTGTGAATGAATGCATTCTACTAGATATTATTAAATATTCGATTTAGATAATTTTGATCGGATGTAACCTTTTCCCATCGATTTCTTTAGCCTTACCGCTTCCGCGCTCTAAGCGCTCGACCGGATGCCACTGTCGTGACCCCGACGACGCATGCGCGCCGCCCAACTATTGCCCTTCCG
>LQRL01143059.1:9279-28284 GCA_001703475.1 Hydroides elegans
TTGTAAGCATCGAAGCCTAGCGCCGGTACATGAGAGGCGTCAAATAGATCCATTTCCTTCATCCCTCTCCCTCCTCCACCCCCTTTCCATTCAAAACACTCACCAATATAAAGTGCTGGTGTGGGTGGTGGTGCCTGAGGTGGCTCCTGCTGATCGTCACCGTGAGCATCAAACCCTAGTGCTGGTACGTGAGAGGCGTCGAAGAGATCCATTTCTGTCAGTTCGCCAGACTGAAGAGTCCAAGCTTTGGCGATGGCGTGCGAGAACTAAAAGAAACAAAATAAAAATGAAGATGACCTTAGAACGAAGAGTACCGTCATTACCACTTTATAACACATTCACCCTATCGAAATCAAAACTATTTTTTAAATCTGGTATAAAACCAGCACCATTATTGTTGTGGCCGCGAAAAGAATTGAATTCTTGTATGTTTTTATCGATATTGGTATTTAGTAAACACAAAACTGTAATTGGCATATACATTTACAAGTTTTGGTTAAAAACAAGAAAGAAATAAAACTTTTTGTCGACAAACATTATCTTATGTCCAATATCATACCATAACAAATGAAAAAGTTGCATTTACTTGGTGCTTCCAAATGATTCTTGATGGTTGCGATTTGAGGACGGCGAGAATAAGACCCTTTGGCACAATGACCTTGAAGTGAAGGTCAGCCATGTCGATATGTTCTTCGGCATTCCACCAGGGGAAGTCGAACATACTCTCTTCTTGGTCATAACCTTATGCATAAAGAAATCGGACACAAAGTTCAAAATTTGTATTTCTGTTAGTTAGATGAACATTATATATCAATAATGCAATCTATTGTGAAATATATTTCACTCAACCCTTTTCTCATTTTTTTCTCATTTACGCATAAACGTTCTAGTATTCATTTTTCTGGGAACTTCATCTTTTTTTCTGAAATATCAAGGCGCCGTCTTTTACGTTTTCTGTGTATTAACACATTTCTACTTGTCTTAATTTCGAAAATATACCTGTTTTAAAGTCAACGAACGAATTTAAATATCCGGGGTGTCTAGAGCAAATTGCATTCTTGAAAGACGATGTAAAAAGACATATCGAATCGATAAAAACACTGAGATTAACGTGAGAGTAATCTACCACTAAACTTCATTAAACTCAATAACCTACTGGTTTCATCGCAGTTCTCAATGCGCACATCGTCAGCCTCATCGCAAGTTTCTCCGGAAGTAGAACTCTGGTCAGTGATTTCCGCTGCATCGTGAAGGTCACGAGAAGCCGCTGATATATATGCGATTTCGTGCTCGCCTACACTGAAGTTCCACCTGAAAAAAAATGTACGTGTATATATTTGTTGTTATTTTTGTTGGCTTTGTGGTTTTGACTATGATATTGGGAACTATATTGAGACTTCGCTATGATTTTGCACTAATAGGTAGAATGTGTTGCCGTATCATTATCTACTCTCACTTTATTTGCAATTTTCATTTTGATTTACACATAGTTTTGGTTTTGCTTGATAATTTGCAAATTCCTACCTAATTGTGGTAATATTTCAAGTATCTAACAACGCCTTACTTTTCAGATCCGCTGACCATTTCTATAGCGCGTACAGTTCGCGTCGTTCGCGAAATAACGAGAGTTTGTGACGTTTTGAGCAAGCTGTCCTCATCGTCGGACCCATGCTCAAACTGCTTGCAACCCTCCATATCGCAAACGTACTTCACCTTTGATAAAGTCGAAAAAACTATACTGGACATCACATTTTATTTTCTATAAGTAAATGTCATTTAACATTTCAATCCATAGAAAGTGCTTTTCTCAAAATAACACTTTTTATGAACACATGTAAACTTCGAGTCATGCTACACATATTCGTGAAAAAAAAGCTACGTTATAACATCCTTAAGTAAATAACCCAAAAAATGGTTCCGATTTGATCATTGTTATTAGCGTAATTACCGGTGTATAACCCGCAACGGTGTATAACCCGCACCCCATGAAAATCAAGAAATATGTTTTGAAATCCGCTGTATAACCCGAACCGGTGTATAACCCGCACCCTACATTTATCATTTTCCGGAAATTGTAAATTTTTCCCTTTGACACCATGCAAAAGCTTTGTACATGCTGATAGTAATTATTTTTCACCCGATGAAATCCGGAAAGACATAGTAAAAGGCAAAATGAAAAAAAAAAAATACCCGATATTGTATCGATGAATTATTGCAAAATTGAACCCTATTTTACATGAAAATCCAAAATCGAGCGTTTTATGTTTTTAAAATCGGTGTATTACCCGCACCGTTGTATAACCCGCACCCGGGTGTTTTGTTTGTAAAATCGGTGTATAACCCGCGGGTTATACACCGGTAATTACGATATCATAAAATCTAAACCCCACTTTCTTCCCCCATTGAAAAACCTGCCATCCCACAAGTCTGATATTGAAACTAACCCGTCCACTTTGCAAGTCGACACCATATGTCTCGCTCTCTTTGCCGCCAACCATGATTGAACGATCATTGAGTCGGAATGACGAACTAAGCAGCGTTTCCGCATTAAATGGAACCGGTTCTACACTGACGCCGTCGTATTGATAGAGCCCGCCATCTAGCGATGGAATGAGACGTGTGTGGCGTCCATCTCGGCTTAACTGCAAGCATTAAATAATTATTTAACAATTATCGAATGTATACCACATGCAACGTTTAATGTTTGCTAAGAGAAATCGTAAGAAAATATAGGTCACTGGCACAAAAAATAATTAAATATATTCAAATTGAGTTTTATTCACATAAAAGAGAAAACAATCACAGAAAATGATATGCAAATTTATCTTATATATTATAATCATGATAATACATTTAATGATTATACTTCATAATTGAATTTTAGTCCTCTGAATCGATTGCCGTATACACCATGTAGATAAGGTTTATACTGCAATAAGAAAGTAAAGGACACTCAAATCACAGGAAAATTGAAAAATAGAATATATGGCTAATAACCTACCTCTAAATTGCTAATACTTGAGGACAGAAGCGGATTACTCCCAGTGTTAATACTCCATTCTATTGCGCCTTCCTTGTCCATATTTAAAGCAGATATTTTCCCGTCTAATGTGCTGACCAGCATTAGGTATCTGTATAAACCAATAGGTGTCGATTTGTTATGCAATGAAATTCCTATTAAATTTGTTAATCTCCTATTACACACTTTACCTCGACCTATGGATTTTGGACCTAATAAAATAAGCTACAATTTATACACTTTGAATGTCTTTATATTGAGTTTTTCACGTTCTAAAATATGTCTTTCTCCTTGTAAGGGTGCTTTAATATATGAGTTTTACTAACATGTCAAGTGCGATTTAATTAATTGAGTGAGTTCTAGAATGTGTTAACTGTTTGATGATCTTGGACCCTATCTCATCTACTTAATTCGCATACAGAGTGGACATAATATGACCTGGAAATAATATGAGCGCTTGATTTCACAACGTACTTATTTATAAACACTTAACTTATGTATACAGTAGATTCTCGTTAATTCGAACTCGTTGGGACCACAAAAATTAGTTCGAATTAACCGTGGGTTCGAATTATCAGTATTTTGCCTTTCGTTGAGGTTTATCAAGTTGGAAGTCACTTTTTAGTGTCAATATCTATTCTATATATAAATAGGGTTTACAAATATATTGATACTGTCCCTTAGAAATCATTATCATTTTTATAATGCTATAAAATTACTCGTTTTAAAAATAATCGTTTTATTTTAACACAAAATAAACTCAAATGCATAAATTCCGTGATTTAAAAATTCAAATGGAACCATTCCATTCAAATTATGCAAGTTATTGTTCATCTAATGAATTGGAATTATTGTCACTATAGTCAAATGTTGCCTTTGGTTTGTTAACCTGGAACATTTGCTCTGAACCATAACTACTAAGTTATAGAGATGAAAGCAACGCAAGTACACAATAGGGAGGGGTATCATGGTTAATGCTACCTTTGGTCTTTTAACAAATGTCCTTTTGCTCAAAACAACTACCCCTCTACGCATGGGTTCAAAGCAACGCTTGTGAGATATAATGTATCATCCTGATGTGGCAACAAAGACTAATCCTTAATGTGTGGTTACTTTGAAGTTGACTAAAATGCACTTCTTTAAGCTCAAAAAAGCAATGTCAATACAAAAAAATTGTCTTACAAATAGGGATTTTAAGGCTAAAAGTTTGTTCGAATTATCCGTGTATTCGTTAATTCGAACTTTTACATTGTGTTAAATAGGCAAATTTGGCGGGACCGAAGGAATCAGTTCGATTTAACCGATAGTTCGATTTATCAGTGTTCGAATTAACGAGAATCTACTGTACTTGAATAAAGTTTGAATCACGATTCAAGTCATTAAAGGATTCGATAGTATAAATGCAGTGCTGATATTATGTCCAGTCGATATTATGTCCATTTTTTTGGAGCACGTGAGTAGAATCAGAGTTTAATGATCATTTTAGCATAATCTCAATAAATCATAAAAAAAATTAACTGGCTCGTTTACTTGTATGTATTCACCTTTATTAAATTTATTACATAAGGGTGGGTCGTGGGGTTTATTTATTTGTTTCAAGCAAATAAGGCGTTTAAATGTCTTACTAATTTTTCATGTTATAGGGAGTGGTACATGGTGGTCATATTGGGTGCGTTTCTTTTTGTTCAGAAGTTTCAGAAGTTTAAGAACTTTAAGAAACTTAAGACAAATAAGCGTTTCTTTTTGTTCAGAACTTTAAGAAGTTTAAGAACTTTCAGACAAAGTGTAAGACAACTGAGAGTTGACTTAAATTTCTTAATTTAGTCACGTGACGCAATGTTTTGATTTTTTGGTTTTGTTTACTATTAAATCTTGTGTTTTGTTGTTTATAAATGGTGATTTTGTGACATTGTATATTCCGAAAAACTATTTGACAAATTTTATAATTGTTTGAACACTATTTTGTACAAATAAATTTGAAAAAGTGATAAGCTAACCTTGACCTTAAAAAACCAGAACTTTCAGACACAATACGTTTCTGTTTACACTCTGTCTGAAGTTTCTTACGTTTTTTAGAAGTTCTTTGCGAACTTCTGAACAAAAAGAAACGCACCCAATATGAACTGGACATACGAGTAATAATGAAAGTGCCAGAACTGGCTCACACACAATAAAAAGTAGTATTTTCAGGGCTGTACCTTAACTTATTTCCAAGGTCGCAGCCGTGCGACCTGCTGAAAAAAGCAGGTCGCACGGAGGATTTTCAGGTCGCAAGTAGCATAATTGAACAATGAATGGTAAGGATGTATATGCCGCTAACATTAAGCACCCTCGGGCGCTTTGCATCTTGAACACTGTGCTCGGGAAATGACACCGGTGCGCTCAGTTATAGGACAGAGACATAAAATAATTTCCTGACAACTGATTTTGCCGGATTTTAATCATTTATCAAATATATAATTCTGAATGCGAGCGCCGAAGGCGCGAGCGTTTTCTTGATCAGACTATTTCAAAACGTTCCATTTCCTGATGAGCTATGAAATAAGGATCGAAAAGCATACTGGTAATTGCATTACATTTGCTGCGATGCAATAACTACAAAGTAAACAGCAAATAAGCACTGCACATATGTGACATCATTCCTTGAAATATATAAACTTAATATGAAAAAAATCGAAATAGGTCCTAAAGGCGCGGCTGCAATTAGGCAAAACAACGCAGTGTATTTAATGCGACCTGTTTTTTTTTAATTGAAATTGTCCAATGTTTTATAGTAAGATTGGTGTGAAAAAAATCGTTAAACAATTTTGACCTAAACACTTTTTTTTGTTTAATGTGATCATACATACATTGAAATAAATAAGGCTCCAAAACGTTGGTCGCACGGTCTGCGACCTGATAAAAATCCAAGGTCGCACAGCCGATTTTCAGGTCGCATTTGCGACCTAGCGACCGCTAAGGTACAGCCCTGTATTTTACGTTCGTAAAGTGTCTGGACAAGTAAAAGTAAGACCAATGAGGCCAAAAATATTGACCTGTCAGTTGATGACGCGTCAGCGTTTGGGCAAGAAGCCGGTTTCTGGTCAAACTTTGACTCATTTTGGATGTCAAAACTGCCACCCTCGGACAGATCATTTTCGAATGGGGAAGACAACACATTCGCTTTCGATATGACTGTCAGGAACGCCACTGATGCTACAATACCGCATAGCTTTTTAATAAAAGGTTTTCTATCTTCCATTTTCAACTCATCTTTGAAAATGAGGTTCATACATCATCAAAACAAACGTTTTAAAATCTGAGTCATCACAACATCACTTTTGTTTACAACTTGTAAACATGCTAAAAGCTTTCGCCAGGTCAATCTTTAAGGTAAGTTGATAGGGATTTTCTTTATATGCCAAGTAAACAAATCCCATTTTCTGAGATATAATTGAGAATTATCTGTTATTATTCGAAAAGTGTTCAAATTATTATTAATTTTACATGATGTGCATTCGCATTTAAAATAATTATAAATTACACGATTGCCTAAGAGCATGAAACAGCCATTTGTCCTTACTTATGTTTGGAGGTGTGTCGAAATATGACGTTTTGATTGGTCGATCGAAGTCGTACGTGGTATGATACTCTCCGCACATATTCACGTTCACAAACGCGAAATTTGTCAATGTCAGCTTGCCATTAAACTAAATAACGATATTCGTTGGCAACATTAACAACAAAATATCCGCTCATAAACTCGAGCTCATAAACTGCGGCTAGATAGGAAATTTCTTTAAATACAGGTGCTTGAATAGCATGCGATATGTCGAAGTAACCACTGTTTGATTAAGGGGTAATGCAAATTCAATGTTAATACAATCTTTAAAGTTATTACGGATGATGAAGTGTGGTATGGTACACGAATAGATTCTGGTAATTTAGAACGCATTTTTCTTAAGGTGTTTTGTAAAGAATTTGATGGGATAAGATCAATGTATAAATGATCGTGTATGGTCGCCTCTAATCAATCAAAATAAATGGAATGAACGCAACGAATTGCAGATGTTTCAAATTTGCAATTAAATTGAATGCGATTAAATCTGTGCATGAAGCGTATAACACCACCCGATAATTCTTGAAACGTGTAAGATAGCTCACGAATGGACGTAAAGTTGGTTCGAATTTCATTATCTTAGATTTGCACTACTCATTTCCGTCGTCAATTGTGCGCTTACGTTAGAACTCTTGCAATTACTTATTTAGTCAATTGCAATGGTTGTTGCTGAATGGATACGCTAGCCTCACTAGATCAACATCTGGTGCGAGAAACTAAAATTCATTATTTGGCCGTTTTATCCCAATTCCTTTCGGGGTTTGCGGGTTTTGAGAGATCTACATGGACGTGCTACATTTTGTGTTACCCGTCATCAACTCCCCTTATTCAATAATTCACATGTGAGAGTCGCTCAAGTATGAGTAGGGTGTCTACATAAGCTTTAACCTTTGTAATTCACTTTGCTGCTTCGCTTGATCAGAATTGTAAACAGTATCTCTCGGTTTAAAAGCAGCCGTGATGCACGAATTTCCTTATTGCAATTTCGTGCATCACGAGTGTTGTCACGGGGTTTTATGAAAGCCTGAGGTAGTTTCTGCATCATACTTGGTATGTATTTGTTCCTCATATATTTAAATGTTTTGGTTTTGAGTCAATTCGCAACACAGAGTCGCACTCATTAAGGAAAAGGGCATGAGTCAAGAAGAGTAGTTGACGGATACGCGATAGGGAAATTCGCCGTTAAAAGATACGTATTTCACGTTGTTTGGTCTCTATGACTGTATTTGGATAATACGTCGTTGAAGTCCCTGTGTCATCTCACCGTATCATAATTACCCTGCGAATGGAATAGGGCTTTTAAAAAATATACTATTTTCACTGGCAATGAAGCTAAGCATAGACTTATCTCAATGAAGTCCATAGGCATGTTTGCCAGACGTGCTTCTTGCATAGATATTTTGACCTTCTGCAAACATCCTTGGCACACAATTAACACTTGTAAACATATCGCGATACATGTTTACACACATATATCGACTACGCGTAATTTAACGAGGTTCCAACGATCGCATTACCCACATTAGACGTACGTAAAATAAGTGTTATAAATTTACGTACGTAATTTTACGAGGTATAGATTTTCGACTACGAAATATGTTTTTCTTAATATCATGGATTAATTGTGATTTTGTTTAGTGTTTTCTTTTATTTTCACAATCTAGTTGGTGATCTCTATGATTCTGTTGTTAAAAAGCATCACTACAAATGTATGTATTGTTTGAGTTGCAAACGGTTTTTATCTAATGCAAATGTTGACAAATAGGGTTTTGGGTTTCGTCTGCCACTTCGAATACGCAAGTTTAGTATATAAGTATATAATGAGTCCATTATCTGGTCAGGGGTTGCCCGCTAAAACAACCTGCATGGTAGCCCATAGGCAATAAATAAGTCACTGTTAGTATATTAATATACATGTAATAACACATTAATAATAAGTATAAGTGATAAAACGGGACAATCTGTATGGGAATCGTTATGGATCTTACTCATTTTAAAAGGATTGTTGTTTGTGATATAGCAGGTGACTTGATACTGTATTAAATCATTTAACTAATTTTATATAACTTCTTTTAAATAAACATAATATTTATTCAAAACATATTCAAAACTAATTCATTCTTTTATTAGAAATATGCATTTCCTAGCAAACTAGTGAAAATTATGTAGAAGGACGGAAGGAAGAATTCTAAAATTCTCTTTTGAAAGCCCCCCTCCCCCATACAGAAACAAGACTTTTCTAGTAAATTAATTTATATAATACGACATTTCATCACAAGATTCCTAGTTCTACAACCTCAAAAAGTTATCTACCTCGCCTATGTAAATATGTTAAGAATATGTACGAAAATCTAACCTCGTGTTCGTAAAACTATTTTTTGTACATATAGCGCGTTTATTGCCACAGGTACATCATTCCCTCTCCTAATTTCATAATGTCGAGCAGCCCTTTGCTTGCTCGTAGCGAGTTCAAGTGCTTCGTTGAATGTGTTGGGTTCATGCCCAATGATATTTCGAGCAATGCTATTGTCGAGACATCCATCTACCAAGGCTCCTATAAGGATATTTTGCACTACTGGGTTACCTATATCTTGTTAATAATAAGCCTCTTCTACTAACTGTCTTATTCAAATTGCGATCATTTGAATTGATTTCTTTTAATTAATTTTAATTCCTTTTAATTGATTCCCTTTCGTTTGGGTGAGCCTCTTTGATTTTTGTAACACTGAATGAGCGTCACTCATATATGAGTACTTATGATTAAGCATGTGCCGTATTTTGGCCGATGTAGGGTTAGGGTTTTGGTCTGTGAATCTAATGAATTGATCGGTGTAAAATGTGTTGTGTAATGTGTGACTTTTATAATTGATAATTGATGTAGAATTGATTTTGTGTAATTTTTATTCTGAATAAATTTGAAGGCAACGCAAGAAATACGATAAGTTTCTCAATTTTAATAGTCCGATAAATTCCGTTGATACAATTATTACACCAAATGCGAGAGGCAAGATTGCCCAAATAAACTCTAACTACAAACTTAAAAACTTGGGGATTATATATACACAGAACAGGCGTGGACATGCATCCCACTCCCTATTAACGTCGTGTTTGTTGTGAGTCTAAATGGCGTATGCCGCTTTTTCATCAAAGGTTCTTACTGTTAAATTTATGACTTCACCCTCCATACCTTATATGGCTCATCTAAACCTATTCAACACGGTGTCGATATTCCGGGAATGCATGACAACAGCACCTTAATAGCTTACATAATCTTATCATAAATACATAAACAAAATGCATTAAGGTTCCCTTAAATATTTATGAAAAACATATTTTCTTGAAGTAAATAAACCAAGAATAAATAAATTCAATTGAAACAATAAATTTATCATAATACAATAAATGGTAATTTTACATACCACACTTTCTTTGCTCAAAAGCTCTTAAGAATCTTTTTGAAGATATTTCTTTTTAAATTTAACAAGCTTAGATTGAAACTTTACAGTTAACGTACTATCGACTATTTTAAATAACATTATCTTAGACAAATTAAAACCGATAAACAAAATCGTACAGTTTAAAAATATGTTATTAAACCCCATTATATTGAACATTAAATATACATTAAATAATACATTAAGGAATGCATTAATCAAACTCTCTGTTACCGCGACATGATCGTATAGTTTCATACACATTATACAGTCAAAATATTTAAACATTCTTCTCTACAGTTCAGTTATTCAAAGTAAAACTAAAATGATTTATTATACCTACTATTTATGCTCACTACACATATTAAGATACAATTCAAAATGAATCACCGGCACACTAAAAGCAAGCGAAAGATATTTGTCCGCCGGTACACTAAAGGCAAGCAAACGCATTAATGGTATACCTTCAATTATAAACGAAAGTAGATTAAGATATATACTAAATTCACTTTTATACAATATACAATATGTAACTACATATGTTTATCATTATTGATATATTCTTTTTTTATAAATGTGAATGCATCAATCTCTTTGTTTGCGCAATATAATATGTATGTCTAAACTGATTTAAATCATATAACACCGTTCAATAGTATACATGTATACACGAGAAAATAACAAATTTAAACTTATTTTTTATCAAACGAAAGAGATCATGTGCGATAGAAATGTAATAAATCATGAAGGGATGTAATGAGTATGTCTTCGACTTCAGGTTGAATGGAAAGACTTGTATACGTGGTCAAAAGGTCGACTTATGGCTTTAATTTGGTAAAGTCTCAAATTTTGCTAGAAAGTTTAGACAGGTCAATTTGTGAACTAAACTTTGTTTTCCCTCACCACGGATGAACTTAAACTTAATCTTTAATATTTATAAAACGAAAGAAAACATGTGTGATAGAAATGTAATAAATCATGAAGGGATGTAATAAGTATGTCTTCACTTCAGGTAGAATGGAGAGACTTGTATTTGTGGTCAAAAGGCCGATTTATGGCTTTATTTTGGTAGAGTCCCAAATTTTGCTAGAAAGTTTAGACAGTTCAATTTGTGAACTAAATTTTGTTCCCCTCCCACGGATGTCTCCCCCTTTAACATCGCAAGCAATAGTGACCAGTAATGACCAAACATAAAACGTATGATGAGTGCGGACTTAATTTGATGGATTGATTAATAACATAAACGCTCAATATCGTTATAATTTCGCAAACTAAGGGGCAAAATACATGTTGGACAAGCGGAAACATGAAACAATGGACTTTGAAAAGAACAAAGAGGTGAGTGAATGCATTCATAAATTTCATTTGTGTGAGCAAAGATATAGCTACTTTTATCACGTGTTATAACAACATTTTCTGGCTCAAGCTCATAAACTGCGGGTAGATAGGATTTTTTAACTACAGGTGCTTGCATGCCAAATGTCGAATTCATTACCCTTGGATATAAGCGGAAATGCGAAAACACTGTGAATATCATTTTAAAAAGTTAACTATGTGCATGTAACGTAAACAACGTCCGGTAATGCTTGATACGTAATTTTTAGTTTACAGAAACAAGATCACGGATAGCTTGTCTATTACGATGAACGTTTTCGTTAGTTTAATTCATTAACGCAACGCTTTTTGAAACAACGCGCGCGATTTGTGAATTTTTATCTTGTATAGACGAAAACGCGATGTAAATCTCTGTGGCTGTGCCAAATAACACAGACAAGTTGGACAAGAACGCGATCATTGCACGTTTGTAACGACAAGATTTCGTGTTTGATACGTAAGCGACGTTATTAAACATATTGTCAATACACTTGTATTCTTTTTCGAATTAATACGATTGTTAAATAACTAGGTCATTACGTAATTCGGCGTTGTTTGTATCATTTCCCACGTCTTCGAAATTATCTAGCGTATCTATAAAATTTGTAAATGAATTTACTTCGGTTAGCAACGTTTGTAAATGACTCTTATAAGGAGAAATGTCAATTTTGTACATAATAATCCACTAGTTATACGACGGATAAACAGAAATTCTCTTTTTTTAAATGCGTTCCCGTTCTTGACGTTGACGTACGTATGGATGAGGAGAAGCGAAAACATCGTCTTAAAAGAACGAAAAGAAATTAAATGTTAATCGGATCTAATCACTTTTAAGATTTCCTCGTGGCCCGTGTAGGGAGCACGGCTATAAATAACGATGTCGTCTACGTATATAGATATATACTTTTTATAAATTCCCTAAAAGGGTTCTATGTCTCCTTAAATAACTTAATAAAGTGCCCATATATGGAAAGCTCATTAGAATAATACAGGAGTCGCAAGATGACAAGGAGTAGGCTTGTACCGCGTTTGTTGCAAGTGTGGCCATTTTCTCTAGTCTTGGGGGGCGATTAAGGATCCTAAAACAAATACAATTCTAATTTTATTGCTTAAGTCATAAATAAAAAATAGATAAATTCTATTAATTTGAATTTATTGACTCACACCCCTCAACATTGGGCTCTTTCTGGACAACATCCCAACAGAGGCTGTCCCGTGTTGCAGTACAATAGGACGTAACGCTGGTTCATATCTAATTTTTTTGTCGATGCAGTCTCCTCATTGTCGTCACCAATGGGATTTTTTGTGTTTGAACTCATAAACTCAGGTTGGGATTGCTAATTTAGCCAACCGCGATGGTTGTTGAAGAATGGCTTCTCTAGCCTCACGAGAAACAACCCTCGGGCTCGAGAGATTCAAACTAGCTACTTGACCATTTATTCTAATTCCCTTCAAGGTTTGCGGGTTTTAAGGGAGTTACTTGGACGACCTTTATGTTACACTTGATTGACCCCCTTATTCTATAATTCACATTTGGAAATCGCGATATAAGGGTTTCCACATAAGCTTCAACTTGTGTGATTCACCTCGCTGCTTCGCGTGATAAAAATAATATAACAGATATGATATAATAGATAACAACATCACCCGATTTGTACTCACGCAGCTGTTCTTTGAGGTTTCACACTTTCCTATTGCTATCTCGAGCATCACGAGTTTTGCAAAATCTCTAGCAGCCCTTTGTTTGCTCGTAGCAAGTGTTTCGTTGAATGTGTTGGGTTCATGCCCAAATATTTTTCGAGAAATGCTTTTGTCGAGACATGCATCTACCGGATTTGATTTGATCCCACTTTCTTTTGGTGGAGCCTCTTCAATTGGGATTTTGGTCTGTGAATCAAACTGGCCCTTTTAACTGTTTAAAACACAACGTTCTATACGTTTCGTTCCCCGCCTATAACGCTTTTGCAACACGCTTTAAATCGGACAATCAATCTTTAAATGGCCTTCCCCCTTCTTCATTAAAATCTCGAATATGTTTCTCCAATCTATCCGCGCTGATTTCCTTTTGAAGATTTGAAAACAATGTAAAAATTGAATATCCATATTCTATCCTTCACAAACAACAACAATTATATTGATTATTACATGTTTTTGTGTGTGTGTTGAATCGGTTTGCGATATGCGGCAGCGAATTTTTATTGCGCGCAATGATAAAGAACAGCAACCAGTGAACCAGTGATATCGCACAGCGATGGGTGTTCGGTAACAGCGAACAGTGGTTTTGCCTAGCGATTGGCGGTTAGGGACAGCGAACGGTAAACTGCGATATATTTAGCGATTAGCGTTTTTGCGATTAAGATAGCTTGGACAGCTTGGCTCTTCAATCAGCGACACAAAGACAGTTTCAGCGAATGTGTCGTTTTATTCGCTCTCTAGAAACTGTTCTTAAACCAGTTTGCGTTTCAGCGATGCTAGTGTTAAATAGAATTGCCACAGCCTACTTGGAATTGATCCCTTTTTATTTTGACATATTTGCTTCTCAATTAATTCATTTTGAAAGCCATTTTCTTTAAATTTCCAATTGAATCCTCGTCCGATGGCAACCATTGTAAAATGTGATGTTAAATATGGCTTTTAGTTTTAGATAGTTTATGTAAATTTGTTTGTTGTATTTTATGTTGTTTACGCTATTTCTATTCTAATTAAATTTGAATTAAACGCAAGAAATATGTTTGGTTTCTCAACTTCAATAGTTCTATAAATTCCGTCGATACGATTATAACAACAAATACGAGAGGCAAGATCTCAGTAAAACAGTAAAAAATATTTCCGGCAATATTGATTTCTTATTTTGATAATATAGCCTCCTTACTATATGCACTTAAGAGTTCTTTATCACAAATAACTATTTCAATATGATTCAAAATATTAACCAGAAATACCAAATATAAACAGTAAAATTAGCAATCATTTTACAATTCACAATAAATGATCAATAAATTGACAGTAATGTATGTTGCTTATCCAAATGTGCCTTTGATAAAGCCATAGCCTGAACTTTTTATTTATTTCTTTTTAAGTGACTAATGAATCCGGCCCAAAAAGTTTCCGCCCAAAAAGTTTCCGGCCATAAAGTTTCCAAAAATGACAACATGGGACAAAAAGTTTCCAGCCAAAAAGTTTCCGCCCAAAAAGTTTCCAGCCATAAAGTTTCCAAAATTGACACATGGCCCAAAAAGTTTCCGCCCAAAAAGTTTCCAACTTTGAAAAACTTAATCTATCACGGAGTGAAACGAACAGCTTTCACGATTTTATTTGCTCATATTGAGTAATGGGCTTGTATTTATAATTAAATATTCTGTTGTTGTGATCATACAACAGTTTAAATCAAATTTAAACAGCTTTTGTTATTTTCAAATGTATGTCTCTATCGTATCCACTTTGATAGGTAATTATTACAAATTTAAATGTTAGCCTATGTAATCACAACTGGTTAGCTGCATCAAATGCCAAGTATGTATGATCTGTCACGTATATACTGAACAATATACATGATGACAATGACAGAATGGTTTTAAAAGCATCTATCAATAATCAAAAATTAGTGTATACATGTAGAAGAGTTGCTGGTTAATACTTATATTGGCGTAAAAAGGATGGATAAATGTCAACAAACATTAATTAAGAAACGAGGATCATTAATGAATAAGCAATTTGAATATTTTATCCGTTCACTGATTACAAAAAATCGATAAATCCATCATTTATGTTTGGAAACTTTTTGGGTGGAAACTTTTTGGGCCATGTGTCAATTTTGGAAACTTTATGGCTGGAAACTTTTTGGGCGGAAACTTTTTGGCTGGAAACTTTTTGTCCCATGTTGTCATTTTTGGAAACTTTATGGCCGGAAACTTTTTGGGCGGAAACTTTTTGGGCGGATACCGTGACTAATATCCGTATCACATTTTCAAATCAATATGTAAATGTTCATCTATATTTATCAATTATATAACTTTCTTATCGCAGAAGCCTAGATTTACTGATGCTAACTTTAAGTTTATCAAATCAGACTGAGCTATTAACATAATGTTATTCTGCAGTCAAGTATCTTAAGGACGATTCACAGTGCAATGTCTTATGTGGTGATTTATGATTATGGGCAATTATACATGTTGACTATGCATGTAAAGTTTAGATTTATACTCTTATGTTAATTTATTCATCTAAGATAAAGATGCTTTGTTATAGCTTTGGATAGACTATATTTATAAATAGGTAATATATATGAAAACTGATGTAAAGAAAAACATTTGATTATTGAAAGCGTTCATTCAACATAGTGTGGTTCATTCAATAAAAAAGATAATCTTCTGATTCCATAACGACCGTTATTGTTCTATTGCTACACTAAATACACTCCATGGAAGGAAGCCATTTCTAAATTTAACAAAAAAACTATTAATTAATTCAACAAAGCCACGCAAAGTACAATTTTAACAGAAAGGGACGCATTAAAACAAATGTCGAAGAAACGGGTGACAGTTTTTGGCGCGACCGGAAGACAAGGAGGGTCGGTTGCGCGCGCATTGCTCGCAGACGATAATTATGACGTCAGAGCAATAACAAGAAAGACAGGCAGTGACGCTGCAATGAAACTGAAAGAATTGGGTATGTGATGCGATACAGTTGATATTAAAATAATAAAACCTCAACAGTTTTAGACACTGAATATTAACAGTATTGTCATTATATTTGATCAATGCAAATTTAACTACTTTGTCATAAAATGTATAAATGTAAAGCTCGAAGACTAAACATGGAAACTATTATGAACGGAAATGAAAATAAGGTATGCATTAAGGGACGGACGCCTTTATCTGTGTTCGCAGCGTAATCGGAAGACATTAATTGGTTGTACCATATTGCTATTGAATTTCGCAGCGAAAGCAGAAGATTTTGCGAGTGCCTCCCTTACCATTGTTATTTTATTATATCAATGTACGAGCGATCACGGAAAAAAGTTCCTCTACCATCACCATTTTTATTTTATATAAATGTTAGAGAGATCACATAAAATGTCACCAGCGCCTGTTCTTACCATATATTTTTAATATCGATGTAAGAGTGATATAATGCTCACTTCTTTAAATACTTATCCAGGTGCGGAGATTTGTCAGGCAGACTTTGAGAAACCGGAAACCCTGTCCGAAGCGGTCAAGGATGCCTACGTCTGTTTCATCATGACCGAATCACACCCGCATTATGACGAACAGCGTGAAATAGACCAAGTGAGAACAATTTTTTATTTGAAAGTCATAGTCGAAAATGTTGGTTCGTACAACGTCGCGTTCCGACGTGACGTCAAAATACGTTATCATGTTATTATGGTCCGGATTTTACGGACGTGTTTTTACGTTCTGGCGGCGGAAGATTTATATGATATTGCGGAAGTGTTCGACTTGGTAACTGCTACGGAGATAAATATTTGTTTGGCACGAACCCGAGAACACTTAGCTGAGTAATCTCCTGGTCTATATAATAGAAGAGTATCCCATGAGCTGTACCTTACAAAAGGTGTTCCCCAGCAAAGCTCAGCTGCCTTTGCGATTTTGAGAAAATTATTTCTAACATGAAGATTTTTGCATTATAAGGAACACCTTTTTTGATAAATTCTTTATTTTGTAATAATCTATGAGAATAATTTATTGTTAATTAATTGCAAATGTCGTGAGATACCATTCATCGTATGATAATTGTTATACACAGAACGTCTTGAATTATTATTTTCCTTTTCTTATTACTTCATTTTTTTTATTCCATAGGGTATCGCAGTTTTAGACGCTTGTAAACAGACGGGAGTGCAGTTCATCATATTCAGTGGCGCTGAAAGCTGCAAAGAAAAATCTGGTGTATCGGTTCCGCACATGGACGGAAAAGCTATAGTTGAACAGAAAATTAAGGTAGCTATCAAATCGATTTAAACGAATTTTTATTTAAAAATAAGAACCCACTCGGCAAGACGTCCACGGACGTTGAGCGGACACCCTACTTTGGGTCCGTATGAAAGTTTTCCGGACGTCCTTATTCGTCTCGGACGTAAAAAGACGTTGCATCGACGTCGCGTCCGAATCAGACGTAAGTAATACGTTCTGCGGACGCCGGGATGTGAAAGGACGTCCGGAAAACTGGCCCAAAGTAGATCGTCCTCTCAACGTCACCACCAAATGCGACGTACTATGGACGACTCTTGCCAAGTGGGAAACTAGGTTATATCTAAATAGTCGTTTCATATTAGAAGAAACTTTATAACTAATTTGCAAAATAAGACATGATAATGGCGCGTTCACCCGCTGCGAAAAAAACCAAAACACAGGTTATGCGCTTTCAAGTCAAAGTCCCTTTTGATATAAAAATATTGTAGTTTATCCCTTCAGGTCACCCGAAAAGTGCAAAATATTTTTTGCGTATTTTTTTTCGGGTGAGCGCTCCTTAATTTTATCATATTTTTTTGCAGGATTCAGGCATTCCCTATACCATTGTGAGAGTTGCTTTCTACTATGAGAACTTTCCTCATTTATTCGTGGACAAGACGAAAGAAAATACATTTGGAATAGGTTGATATTTTAGAAAATTCAATTAAAAAATACTTTATGAGAAAAGGATATCAGCATTTTTACTGAAATGTACAAAATATGAAAACAATTTAAATGAATTGACCATGATTATATGTGAGCTTTCTTAAGATTTGGTATAATATTGTTCAAGTCAAGATAAAAATGGTTTATCAATATTGGTACTCTTTTTATATTTCTACATAATATATGTTGAAAAGATAAAAAAATGTCCGTATTATTCCAGGTATCCCAATGAGTAATAGGCCACTCTATCTTATACACATTGCTGGTTTGGGTGAGTGCATACGGACTATTCTAAGCAATACAGATGTATATCGCGGCAAAACGTTAGAGATAGCAAGTGATATGCTGAGCTCGCAAGAAATCGTGGACATCTTCAATAAGACCTTTGGGCCAGGAAAGGAGTTTCTCAATACACATGTAAGAAAATACCTCTTTACTTCATTGGTTAAACATTAATAACATAAAGGCAATGTCCGCGATTTTGCTCAAACACGATAACTTCTCTGTTGTTTTATAACCTAAAATAAAAAAATGGTAGGAATCAGAATATATGGATATCTTTCAGACGTGATGTCGAGTGCATTTTCCCATTTAAAAGATTTTATATCCCAACATCGGATGACCATAAATCTCTGGTCCGACGTCGACACGACGTCAAAACAACGTCCTTTCTACGTTCGCGACCATAGAGAGACAGAGCGGGAAACTTCTCTTTGGACCTAAATTATTATTACGTCCTTTTAAACGTCGAGAGACGCCTTGCTTACGTATCACGTGTTAATATGGATATTGGTTATATTTCTTTATTGTCAGCCAATTCAGCCAAGTCAGCCAGAATGTCAGCCCGGCTTATCTGGCTGGAAGCTGGCCTATAACTGGCTGGATTTTGTCACTTGAAGCAATGTTTTGAATTTACGTTTTTTTTTTTTTTTTTTTTTTTTT